>JANAVB010014775.1:0-63235 GCA_029216955.1 Iris pallida
CGAAAAACGTGGTCACGTGCGCGTGCACAGGCATGTGCGTGCCCTGCTGCTCGGGCGTGATTGCGACACGGACACGGCTCCTCGATATGCCAAATTTGACGTACAGCTCGGGGACACGACTGATATCACACCCATAAAGTTTCACAGGTTCTCGATGTGTGTGCGCAAAAAAATTGCATGTGCACGTGTTTTGCCCTGCACTGTGAACTCGTGTTCGTGTCTCTGATACGGGGCTGTAGATTGGACACGACACGGTTTAGACACGTTGCAGGGTGATGAAACTCTAGCCCTATCATGGGCAAACTTGTATGCACAGGCTCGACACCTCGAGCTCTGTGTCGTGTCCAATCGGACACGACATGGCAGCACGATGAGTATTCTTATCCAGTTTTCTAAAATTTTGAATGTTAGTTTGGACACAATGTGTCCCAATTCCTGGACACGAGGGACTCTCCCTGGACACGGGACATGTCCTAATGTTGTACACCCCCTGACACGAATGTTAATTTGATTTTGTTGATAATTTGGGTTCGATTTCAGGATTCTGATACACAGTTTACATTAGTGATTCCTGAGTTTAAATTATACTTCTTACTGCTTTGTAATTTTAATTACCATGTTAGTTAGGATACTGTAAATGTTAGGACCATGGTTAGTGATTGATTTTAGGTTTCCGAATGGATTTGGGCATTGCTAACTATAACTGAACTGACCTATGTATCTGAAAAAACTGCTATGTAAGCCTTGTAGACTGATACATCCTGTTTTGATTCCTAAAACTTACATTTCCATTTAAATCTAATTTTGATGTTTAATTTGCCATGGATGATTCATACACGTGTATTACAAACTGAAATGATGGCTACATGTTTGGGTTGATGTTGTCAAGGGAAAATGGTTTTCTGATATTAAACTGTTATACACAAATGAAGTATTGGTTTAAATTGAATTCCTGAGATGGTTAGGATTGCATTGAACAATTGGGATTTCGAATTTGGAGTTCTAATTGAATTTCCAGGTATAGTTCACTGCTTTTTCCTGAGTTTAATGAATAGATCGATGACTTGGTGTAATGTGTAGTTAACTGTGGTTTAGTAGGATTCTATACTGTCAATGTATCCTTGGATTCATGATTTTAAACTGTTGTTTTCCTGAGAATTTAATATGGGCTAAAACTGAGACTTGAACCTGGTTTAGTAGGATTTTTAAACTGTCAATACAACTGCCATTGCCATTCCTAAGAGTATCAAAATTTCTAAAATTCACATGTGATTTCTGAGCACTTGCCACCCTCAATTGATATTCCTTTTATTACTTGTTCTAACTGAAATCTGCCTATGTTATTTCCTGAGAACCTGAGATGGTTTCAGGAATGAAACCTGGTTTTGGGATGGTGATTTAATCATCTTGATTTCAGCCGTTGACATCTTCCTACTGTCATTTTCTAATCCCTGTAATGGACTGAAATTAATGATGTAAACTGGAATTCTGAGAGGGTACAACAATGGTTTTACCCATATTGATCTCTATGGATTTAAACACACACTCACTCATTGCTACCTGAACTTTTAGATCTGAAAACCTCCCTCTCCTAAACTGCCATTGACAGTACACACACTGTTTTGGTTAACTGTCACATTGTACCACATGGACACCCCCCTCACACACCCATTTATGTTCAATGTATATAGGTAATACATGTAGGTAGGTTTGTATCCATGCAATGTGAGTAGGCACATAGGTAAATGATGTTAAATGTAAATGACATGAATGAATGACATGAATGAATGACTTGGATGAATAAATGTATGGATGTTCCCTTCCTTAATGTTTTAGTCACCAACCATAGCCATGTATTACACAACACAGCATACACTCTTCACACACAACCACCTAATCCTAAAATCTGTGAACACTTATTTTAGACTATACACACACATATTGACACTGTCACTTTGACACACCACAATATGTTCACACACTACACTTTCTAAATTTCCTTCTTTCCTTCAATATATGTTTGTATATGTATGTTTACATATATCTAGTTTTTCTACATATTATAACATGGAATGTGTGTGTGATGCCTATATTTGAAATATAGTGTATAGATATTACATTGGGTATTGTACTAGTAGGCTTGTATTGGTATGGTAATAGGCCTAGAGTTAGTGTTGACTTACAGTTGACCAAACCCTAGAGTTGACCTATTTTGACTAGATGTTAACTTTGGTTGACCCAGAGTTGACCAAGTTTGACTTGGACCTAGTTTGACCTAGACAGATTGACCATGTTTGACTTAGAGTTGACTTTGACCTAAATCGACCTAGAAATCATGTAGATTGCATTGTATGTACTTATTTACCATTCTGGACATGTTATAACCTGTACTGCTCTATTTAGGACATTGTGACTCCGGTGCAGACATCTGATATTTCATTACTTTTCAGAGTAACAGGCGAGTACATTCTCTGATAGTTCTTTTATTTACTTGTCAATTACTTTACTTCAGTTCTAGATAGTTTTATGTGATTCTTACAACACGTATGGATATTTCTGGATTCATGTATGCGACACACATACCATTAGTCTGGCCTCTATTTCTGGAATCACTACTGGCATCATCTTATGGAACCACTACTGGCATCACCTACTGGAATCACCCTGGAATCTTTTGCTGGTATCATTATGTTTGGCTGGACTCATCCCGATTTCTCGTGTCATTTTTTGGATTCACTTGTACTTGCTGGGCGGGGAAATATTGGAATAGGCATGTGAACATACCCAAATACTGGAACCACTTCCTTAGAATTATACTGGAATGATAGCCATCTCACACACGGTCAGGTGTGTGATGTGCCGTATTACCTACAGCCGTTCACATGTCGATCCGATATTTTAAAACACACTGTTAGAGTATAGGCTGGACTCACCCTGGAACCTTTGATCACCAACTGGACTCACCTTATACCGGACTCATATTGTACTGGAATCCTGGTATCAGATTCATGTTGTCTGGATTTACTTAGGTTTTGCACTTGATTACATTTACATTCTGGACTATATCATGTTGCTCTAGTTCAGCTAGTTTCTATTTACAGTCCTTATTGCTATGTTTCTTCTCTTATTTTACTTACCTTACTTTTCTTGCATCTTAACTGTTTCTCTATACCACCACCTGTATACAAACTACCATATTTTATCAATAAAACTGTTTATAACTGCTTTATAGTTCTCTGTCATTTAATTGGGATTTCTTGATGAGTTGTACTCGTTCCTGTCCTGACTGGACCTGTTGAAATTTTACAGATGATTGCCCTGAGGATACATGCCTACATATTATGGACCCGGAGACGGGATGACTACCTTTGGCCCCGACTCTCAGGAGTGATCGAGATTTAGTTTAGTAGACTAGTATCTGTTTTCATGTTGATCTTGTTATAGAAGTTTAGAGACTTGTGTAGTACTTGAGATTTGTTGAGAGTTGTTATTATTTTAGTAGTTGTTCTTCTATTCTTAGTTTAATTCTTCTGTGTTATCTTATCGTGCTCAGACTGTGATTGAGTTTAATATCTTATACTTGTCCTCCGTTCGGAGTTGATCATGATGAGTACATTATATATTGCATGAGTTGCTGGTTAGATAGTAACCTAGGACAGCGCTCTACCGCCGACACTGCGGCGTAGGCTGGGCGTCATTACGTACTTGTACCCTCACAGTGGGTGTGGGTCGTGACAATTTTCCACCATCCTCAAAGTGTGTGCATCGTGTCCATATCAACCTAGTTATTTCTGCTATAGTCAATTTTACATATACAGCCGGTCTATCCTCGTGTCCGACATGCCGGACACGCCCCAATACACAACCTCTTATCGTATCGGACAAATCCGACACGACATAACACAATCAATCCCCAAACTCAGTCCGTGTCCGATACCCCGACATAATACCTAACCCTAGCCCTAAATCCTAATCCCTAACCCTAAATTTTCCCGGCCGCGCCTCCACGGCTGGCCACCTTGCTGCTGCCCTCTCCCGTGGACGTCAGCATGCCCTCGACCACCAGCAGCATCACCTTCACCTAACCACAGACCCCCGCCATCAACACCTGCTACCGACACGACTCCCCTACTCTTCTCGACCACTCCTCCGCATCCCGGCCAAACTGCCACTGTCACCACCACAACCATAAATCGCCACCGCCACCCCGGCCATCGCTGGCCGGCCGAGCCCAAAAAGGAGAGAAGCCAAACCCTAAAATTTAACCACCACCACCAGTACTAACCTGCTTCGCGACCACTGTCCGCCTCGTCGGGCCGCCACAGGCCGCAAGCAACCGCTGCCTCCGGCTGGGCAGTGCCGCGCCCACGACAAGGACCCTGGCCACCAAGCACCGCCCGGCGCAGCGCCGTGGCGCAGTCAAGCTCCAGCGCCGCCGCTGTCATTTTTTCACGGCCAACCTCAGGTGCTCAGCCCTAGCAGCCCCCTTGCCGCGAGCTTCCGTCGAGCCGCCCACCACTTCCGACCTTTCCGAGCCGCGAGCCGCCATCACCGACGAGGCTCACCGGCCGAAACCCGTCCTCCTCCTCCGCCGGCGCCATCGCGCCCGGCCGGCTCTGCCTTCCCCCGACTCCCCAAGACGAAACCCTCCGCTGGAGTCAGCCGTCGACGTGCCGAACTCCTGCCGTCTTGCTCGTACAACATCTCCTTCCTCTTCCGACGCCTCCAGCCTCCTCCGCGAGCTACGACCGGCGCGAACCCCTCTCCATCGGAGCGCCGCACCGCCGCTTCCTCGTCGAACCCCTTTCCCGTCCGCCTCCGCAGCCGGCGATTCCCTCCGCCCGGCGTCGCCAACAACTTCCCGAACCCCCCCTTTCTCTCTCCATTTCTTCTTTTACTTTTATTTTATTTTTTTGTTTGGTTAAAGGACAACAGAGTTGTCAATTGAATTATTATTATTATTATTATCATTATATTATATTATAGGATTACTATATTATTATTATCATCAACTGTGGAATACCACTATTAGCAGATAGTAGTGTATTATTAAATTTTTATCAATTATCTTATCACTAGTTGTTATTGTCTTATTATTTGTTATTATTATTGTTATTTGTCTTGTTAATATTATTTTAAAAATTGTACAAATATTTCTAGCTAAAATATTAGTTTAGTTTTTTTTACACTAAAATATCCTTCTCGATTTATATGAATATATTTAGTTTTGGGTCTAAAAGATTTCACATTTTCATTTTTCTAGGATATATTTTAATTGATGAAATATAGTACTACCAAAAGAAAAATCATGTATTACAAACGACTTTCGACTTTTGAGTATTTATTTTGAAAACATATTTTGGCAAATAATTATATTTCAAGTATTATAAAATAATTTTCAAAAATTATATTATATTATATTCAAATTCCTTTATTATCTCCCTCTTTCGCACTTAGTCCTATTCACAATCCCTTGCCAATTCAAGCCTACCTTAGGTCCACCCTAACTAATTTGACCCTTCTGAACCCAATGGAACTGTCCGTGCTACCATCAGAGGTCACTATGCATAGTTGTTGTACCGAAGTCACAGATCATGCCACCTGGATCATTGTACTACACCAGGCGCTCTACCAGGCAAGACACCTTGCCATTTGCTGTTTAATTATTTTAGCTCATATATCATGCATGTTCATTATTTTTTTTATACAAAATAAACTGTGATACATGGCATAACCTGTTAGAATTTACTGTTCAGTTTCTTGCTATGTATTATTTTCTTACACATTAAACCTAGATTTAAGGGACCACCTTTGTGTGTTGCATTCATGGCCTTGACACGTTGTACCACGAAGTTGTGGTCGCATATAGAACATGGAAGTGCATGATTGGCTAGCCACCAGTACGTACAAGCCGTGCGATAGGAATAACCGCTAATAGAGGTTGCATGCTAGTTAGACTTAGCGGTTATAGAGTTAGCATTGGGCGGGAAGAACATGATTGGGAGTGACTACCCTATCTATCGTAGACTCGTTCGCTACTGAGGAACGATAGGTAGACTATATGCTATAGACTCACTCGATACTGAGGAATAGTATATGGTGTTGTGACTCGCTACTGAGGTACTGCATTGGTATTTTCTTGACTTGACCGGGTAGTCATGCGACCATGAACTGTTCTTAAAACTGCATTCACTTAGAACGGTTAGGCTACCCTATCCGTTAGGTATAAGTACTCTTGGTTTGGGTACTTGTATCTGACCGTGGTTTGGAACACTAACTTGTCGCGGAATAGTTCGTCATATCTTGTCCTTGTTTGGTTGTAGGTGTGACTTACTACTTCGATGAGAAGGTATTGAACCTTGTTGGGGTCCGGATACCATATTGGATTATTACATGGAAAGATACGTCACCGTGAATTAGTTTACCATCCGTCCTTGTTTGGTTGGAAGGATGGTACGCTCGTTCAGTAGGTGCGTATTGGACTATGTTATAATTCGATTTACTTATTATTTTAGCTATTTATTCAGTTATATGGCATGATATTATGTGTCTTGTTACGTCCTCTGAGGACCTGGTTATCCCTTCAGGTGTGTGCTCTTGTCTTTCGCAGGTGCTTTAGCTCTAATCGTGATCACCGCTATTTCTTCGAGGATGATTGCATTTGGATCGTCTTCGTTTCGCTCGCCAAATTCAATTATTTACTCATGTATTTTTCTTTACTTGTTGGTAGTGAATTTGTCTCTGCCCAACATATTGTATCAAGATAATTCGTTATCTTTATATGATGTCTTTTATTCATTTATTTTGTGTGGATGAGATTAGTTATGGTTCTACTATATTTACAGCTTATGTATTTATACGAGGCTTCCATATATTGAAGTATACTTCGTATGAATACAGCTGGCATGTCTACGTTCCTAGTCCTGTATTTTTGGACTGGGGCGTTACATGTTTTTGTGGTGGCCCATGCAGGTCAAGCTAAATTGTTTGGTTACTTACCGTACCAAGCAAGCCTGCGTATAGGATTAGAAGTCTAGGATCTCATCCACATACTTGACCTCTTTCCTTGATTTTATCTACCGTTTGACTCATCAATTGCATCTTGCTTGCTTCCTTCCATCCCTATTCTTATCCCTTCGTGCTTGCTAGAGATTGACCCTATTAGTTAGTTGTCCCAAAACTACTATTAGTTTAATTCTTTAAGTTGGGTAGAATATCTTATGAACTAGCAACCCTTCTGACCTAGTGACCTATATTAGCAAGCGTGTTTAGATCCTAGAATTTAGAGGACCTAACCCGTCTCGCCAACCAAGGACTTGAACAAGAAGACTATAGGACGACTGTATGACTTAGAATCATTCTACCTTCTTTAAATCTTAATCTCCCGTACCTATGTATTTACCGTTTTGACTAATGATGCTAATGTAGCCTAGTTTTTGCAAGCTTATTCTTTATCGAGTTTGTTCATGACATATGCTATTGAGCGCTCACTAGCCTATTGTCTAATCAGAACCGTGCATAATGGTCTGATCAACCAAGTGCACTTTGGTTCGCTTTTGTCTATTATTTTACGTGGATGGGGACATAGCTAAACTTGTCCTCTAAAATCCTATCCATGACTGCCTTGGCAATTCCTTTGAAATTTCCGGTCGTCCTTGAATCACGTACTCGTATTCGATAATATCGTCTTGAAACTCCTTATTGCGTTCGTCTTCACCTATTTTAGGAAGACAAAGGCGTAGTACTAGAACTCCCTCTAGCCTTCCTACCAATTATGACCGTTATCACTCAAGGTTGTTATATCCTCATCCTAAACTGCTCGTTCTTATCTCGGCCCTATATTTACTCTCATGACCTTCTAATCACTTAAGTTAGGAGTGACCCAAATCGCTCTCTCAATCGTGCCAAGCAACCAACTCCTAAGAAACCATATCTTTAAGATCTCTAATATTCTTCTCTAGATAACACACTAGCCTTTATCACGTGTTTTATCTTTAAACCTTACACATTTCTTCTTTAGCTATTCCATGATTACTCTCGCCGTTATTGAAGTCGCGATTTCCTAATGCAAAATTGCGTTGGACGTTGTGAACGATTATTCCTCACCAATACCCCCTTGTGCCTTTCACCCCCTCCGAATTCTTAATTTCGAGGACAAAATTCTTTTAAGTTGGGTAGGATGTAAAACCCCTAAATTTCTACTATTATTTTTTTTTTAAATTTGTACTGATTTAAAATTTTGTATTATACGTCACTTAGTCGTATTGTACGTCGTGTGCGAAGGTTCATCTTTCGTAATTGCTCGACGAATGCGAATATGTGCGAGCGTGCATTTTTTGGAAAAACATATTTTATTTTTTTATAGTTTCAAAGAAATATAGACAATAATTATTTTAGCTATTATTTTCAAGTCTACGATTTTAATTATGAAAGCCTTTTGTTTATAGCAGTTACTAATAATAATAAATTCTTCATAGATATTATTTTAATTATTTATTAGTACATTTAAATAATGATATTATTTTCGAAATTATTATTATATTGTATTTTTGGAAAAGATATTTTGAAATTATTGTGACGATTTAAATCTCGAATTGAATTCATAGATTTATTTAAATAAGTGAAACATTTGAAATTTGAATTATCCCATTGATTTTAACCAAGAATTTAATTAGATTTAAATTTGATTTGTATTTGGAATTGGATTTATATTTAGATTTGGATTTGAATGATTTTAAATTAAATAGTAAATTATTTACTTGGGTTTTAAACCAATCCTAATCCCTATCCAATTGGGAATTCTCACATCCTATAAATAGGCAGGTCTCCTCCAATATTTTCCACAATATTCCTCCATAATTTTGCACCATCCTTAAAGTGCGTGCATCGTGTCCGTGTCAACCTAGTTATTTTACTATAGTCAATTTTACATATACAGTCGGTCTATCCTCGTGTCCTACATGCCGGACACGCCCCAATACACAACCTCTTGTCGTATCGGACAAATCTGACACGACATAACCCAATCAATCCCCAAACTCAGTCCGTGTCGGACACCCAACATAATCCCTAACCCTAGCCCTAAATCCTAATCCATAACCCTAAATTTTCCCGGCCGTGCCTCCACGGCTGGCCACCTTGCTGCTGCCCTCTCCCGTGGACGTCACGCCCGACCACCACCAGCATCATCTTCACCTAACCACAGACCCCCGCCATCAACACCTGCCACCGACACGACTCCCCTACTTCTCGACCACTCCTCCGCATCCCGGCAAACTGCCATAGTCACCACCACAACCATAAATCGCCACCGCCACCCCGGCCATCGTCGGCCGCCGCGCCCAAAAAGGAGAGAAGCCAAACCCTAAAATTTAACCACCACCACCAGTACTAACCTGCTTCGCGACCACCGTATGCCTCATCGGGCCGTCCCAGTCCGCAAGCTACCGCTGCCTCCGGCTGGGCAGTGCCGCGCCCACGACAAGGATCCTGGCCACCAAGCACCGCCCGGAGCAGCCGTGGCCGCAGTCAAGCTCCAGCGCCGCCGCTGCATTTCTTCCACGGCCAACCTCAGGTGCTCAGCCCTAGCAGCCCCCTCCGCGAGCTTCCGCCGAGCCGCCCACCACTTCCGACCTTTCCGAGCCGCGAGCCGCGAGCCGCCATCACCGGCGAGACTCACCGGCCGAAACCCCATCCTCCTCCTCCGCCGGCGCGCCACCGCGCCCGGTCGCTCTGCCTTCCCCCGGCTCCCCAAGACGAAACCCTCCTCCGTTGGAGTCAGCCGTCGACGTGCCGAACTCCGGCCGTCTTGCTCGTACAACATCTCCTTCCTCTTCCGACGCCTCCAGCCTCCTCCGCGAGCTCCGACCGGCGCGAACCCCTCTCGCCGGAGCGCCGCGCCGCCGCTTCCTCGCCGAACCCCTTTCCCGTCCGCCTCCGCAGCCGACGATTCCCTCCGCCCGGCGTCGCCAACAGCTTCCCGAACCCCCCTCTTTCTCTCTCCATTTTCTTTTACTTTTTTTTTTTTTTTTGTTTGGTTAAAGGACAGCAGAGTTGTCAATTGAATTTATTATTATTATATTATCATTATTATATTATAGGATTACTGTATTATTATTATTATATTATTATTATATTATCATCAACTGTGGAATACCACTATTAGCAGATAGTAGTGTATTATTAAATTTTTATCAATTATCTTATCACTAGTATCTTGTCATTGTCTTATTATTTGTATATTATTATTGTTATTTGTCTTGTTAATATTATTTTAAAAATTGTACAAATATTTCTAGCTAAAATATTAGTTTAGTTTTTTTTACACTAAAATATCCTTCTCCATTTATATGAATATATTTAGTTTTGGGTCTAAAAGATTTAACATTTTCATTTATCTAGGATATATTTTAATTGATGAAATATAGTACTACCAAAATAAAAATCATGTTTTACAAACGACTTTCGACTTTTGAGTATTTATTTTGAAAACATATTTGACAAATAATTATATTTCAAGTATTATAAAATAATTTTCAAAAATCATATATATTATTTATATTCAAATTCCTTCGATTATCTTCCTCTTTCGCAATTAGTCCTATTCACAATCCCTTGCCAATTCAAGCCTACCTTAGGTCCACCCTAACTAATTTGACCCTTCTGAACCCAATGGAACTGTCCGTGCCACCATCAGAGGTCACCATGCATAGTTGTTGTACCAAAGTCACAGATCGTGCCACTTGGATCATTGCACACCAGGCGCTCTACCAGGCAAGACACCTTGCCATTTGCTGTTTAATTATTTTAGCCCATATTTTATGCATGTTCATTATTTTTTTTATGCAAAATAAACTGTGATACATGGCATAACCTGTTAGAATTTACTGTTCAGTTTCTTGCTATGTATTATTTCTTACACATTAAACCTAGATTTAAGGGACCACCTTTGTGTGTTGCATTCATGGCCTTGACACGTTGTACCACGAAGTTGTGTGTCGTATGTAGAACACGGAAGTACGTGATTGGCTGGCCACCAGTACGTATAAGTCGTACGATAGGAATAACCGCTAATAGAGGTTGCATGCTAGTTTGACTTAGCGATTATAGAGTTAGCGTTGGGCGGGAAGAACATGATTGGAAGTTGACTACCACCCTATCTATCGTAGACTCGCTCGCTACTGAGGAACAATTGGTAGACTATATGCTACAGACTCGCTCGATACTGAGGAATAGTATATGGTGTTGTGACTCGCTACTGAGGTACTGCATTGGTATTTTCTTGACTTGACCGGGTTGTCATGCGACCATGAACTGTTCTTAAAACTATTCACTTAGAACGGTTAGGCTACCCTATCCGTTAGGTATGAGTACTCTTGGTTTGGGTACTTGTATCTGACCGTGGCTTGGAACAATAACTTGTCGTGGAATAGTTCGTCACATCTTGTCCTTGTTTGGTTGTAGGTATGAACTACTTCGATGAGAAGGTATTGAACCTTGGGGTCCGGATACCATATTGGATTATTAGCATGGAAAGATACGTCACCGTGAATTAGTTTACCATCTCCTGTCCTTGTTTGGTTGGGGGGATGGTACGCTCGTTCAGTAGGTGCGTATGGACTATGTTATAATTTGATTTACTTATTTATTTGAGCAATATTTATTCAGTTTATATGGCATGATATTATGTGTCTTGTTACGTCCCTCTGAGGACCTGGTTATCTCCAGGTGTGTGCTCTTGTCTTTCGCAGGTGCTTTAGCTCTAGTCGTGATCACCGCTATTTCTTCGAGGATGATTGCATTTGGATCGCCTTCGTTTCGCTCGCCAAATTTATTTCTTTACTCATGTATTTTTCCTTTACTTGTTGGTAGTAGATTTGTCTCCGCCCAACATATTGTATCAAGAAATTCATTATCTTTATATGATGTCTTTTATTCTTTATTTTGTGTATGAGATTAGTTATGGTTCTACTGCATTTTACTTATGTATTTATACGAGGCTTCCATATATTGGAGTATAATTCGTATGAATACAGCTGGCATGTCTACGTTCCTAGTCCTACGTATTTTGGGACTGGGGCGTTACACGGATAGTGCAATGGCGTACTTTGACTAGTGTTTAGCCATGGTAGGGGAATGCCGAGCCATAGGAGTGTCCTAACTAGGAAGACGATGCCAATTTATAGGGTGACCATTATAAATAAGTTTAAATATTATTATTAGATTTATTGACTTTGTAGGAACCCGGTTGAACCAAGTTAGTCCGAACTAGGCCGAACCAAATCCAAGCCCATGTAGGCATGTAGTGGGACCAAATACGGCCTTGTAGACAGTTTGGTAAATGCAAATATTTTTGTATATATTTTAGGAATTGGCAACTATTTTCTAAATATTTATTATATGTAAATTATAGGTATTAATATTAAATAGCGTTTAGAATATTGTACGAATTTTTGGAGCCAAATAAATGGGGTGATTGATGAGTTCACCACGATATATTATTGGTTTAATTTCAGTGTTATTAGGATTATTACTTATTAATATTGTTGATGTTATTATTGAACAATATTACTTTACTATTATTGGTTATGTTTACTTTATATAAATAAATATTATTGTATATGTGTTCATATCTATGTAGGTAGGCCCTACACTAGGAAATAAATAGAACTGAGGTTATTGGATTTTAGGAGGATTGTCATATAAATATAATGATATACGCAAAAAATGTGTATGTATATATATTATATATAGTGTTTATGTGTATTTATATATAAATATATATATGTATATGAGTGTAGGTGTATTTATATATAAATACATAAATGTATATGTGTGTAAATATAGATATAAATACATATAGATATAAATATAGATGTAAATATAGACATAAATGTATATGTGTGTAAAAAAAATATATATATATATATATATATATACATAAATGTATATGTGTGTAAATATAGATATAAATATAAGTATATACATGTAATAATATAGATATATATGAGTGTATGTGTATATATATATAATTATTTTTTTGGAGATTATTATATAAGTAATATTATATGAGTATATATATATATATATAGTTTATATATATATATATATATTTTACGTATATATATATATATATATATATATATATATATATATATATATCTATATTATATATATATATATATATATTTTTACGTATATATATAATATATTTTTTTTTTAGAATATTATATAATAAATCTCCAAAAAAAACTAATTATATATATACACATACACTCATATATATCTATATTTAGTACATGTAATACTTATATTTATATCTATATTTACACACATATACATTTATGTTTTATATATATATAATATATTTTTTTTTTACACACATATACAACATATTGTATCAAGACAATTCATTATCTTTATATGATGGCTTATTCATTTATTTTGCGTGGATGAGATTAGTTATGGTTCTACTGCATTTTACAGCTTATGTATTTATACGAGGCTCCATATATTGGAGTATACTTCGTATGAATACAACTGGCATGTCTAGTTCCTAGTCCTACGTATTTTGGGACTGGGGCGTTACACGGATAGTGCAGTGGCGTACTTTGACTAGTGTTTGGCCATGGTAGGGGAATGCCGAGCCATAGGAGTGTCCTAACTAGGAAACGATGCCAATTTATAGGGTGACCATTATAATAAGTTTAATTAATTATTATTAGATTTATTGACTTTGTAGGAACCCGGTTGAACCAAGTTAGTCTGAACTAGGCCGAACCAAATCCAAGCCCATGTAGGCATGTAGTGGGACCAAATACGGCCTTGTAGACATGTTTGGTAAATGCAAAATTTTTGTATATATTTAGGAATTGGCAACTATTTTTCTAAATATTTATTATATGTAAATTATAGGTATTATTAATATTAAATAGCGTTTAGAATATTGTACGAATTTTTGGAGCCAAATAATGGGTGATTGATGAGTTCACCACGATATTATTATTGAATTTCAGTGTTATTAGGATTATTACTATTATTAATATTGTTGATGTTATTATTGAACAATATTACTTTACTATTATTGGTTATGTTTACTTTATATATAAATATTATTGTATATGTGTTCATATCTATATAGGTAGGCCCTACACTAGGAAATAAATAGAACTGAGGTTATTGGATTTTAGGAGGATTGTCATATAATATATATGATATACGCAAAAAAAGTGTATGTATATATATATATATGTGTTTATGTGTATTTATATAAATATATATATGTATATGAGTGTAGGTGTATTTATATATATAAATACTAAATGTATATGTGTGTAAATATAGATATAATACATATAGATATAAATATAGATGTAATATAGACATAAATGTTATGTGTGTAAAAAAAATATATATATATATAAATACATAAATGTATATGTGTGTAAATAATATAAATATAAGTATATACTGTACATAATATAGATATATGAGTGTATTGTATATATATATAATTAGTTTTTTTTTTTTATTATATAAGTATATAATATGATATATTATATTATTATATATATATATATATATATATATATCATTATATATATTATATGTTTATATATATATATATATTTTTTTACGTATATATATATATATATATATTTTTACGTATATATATATATATATATATATATATATATATATATATATATATATATATCTATAATAATATATATATATATATATCTATAGTATTCTATATATACATATATTATGTATATCTTTTTTTTTTTTTTTTTTTTTTTATATATATATATATTATATAATATATATATAATAATCTATAATATATATATATTATATATATATATATTAATATAGAATATATATATATATATATTATATATATATATATATATATTATTATCTATATTATATATATCTATTATATATATTATCTTATATATATATATATATTATATATATATATATATATAATATCTATAATATATATATATATATATATTAATATATATATATATTATTCTATAAATCTATGTATTTATGTGTGTAATAAAAAAAGAAGAAACATGCAGAATTCCACAGCAGCATGGAAGGCCCATCCCAAGGCTCAGCAAAGCACCCAGGCCCAGCCCGGAGCCAGAGTCTCTGTTTCGACCAACAGACTGTGTATATAACGAACGATTGGGAGTTCGGGAATTCCTCGAAATCCCTAGCCGCGCCAACCACCAAGTCGACCACCCATGATCCCCGACGTCCGACGACCCCCCATGCTCGTCTACAGTCGCCGTCGGCCATCGTCGGCTGGCAAACGCACGCGCGCGCCAAGGAACACAACATTAGCGTGCAGCGATCGACCTACTTTGCGCCTCGTTTTTTTCCTCCATAGTTGATCGTTTCTCGAAACGATCGCACAGGTATAAACCTAATCTATACCACTTCAATTGTCTTCAGATAGATTTAAATATAGTGCGCTGGATCGATCGAAAAATCAACGCGAACATCGCGAAAATTATGTTCAAAACAGAACATGAGACAGTCCAAACCCCCATTTTTGGAGACGATTCCTAATCGACCTACTAGAAAATTTCAAAAACTTCTTGACAGTATTTGTAAACAACATGTAGCTTTCAAAGTCCCTTTTTGTAGTCTAATTTTTCATGCACCATACGCAATTTATTTTGAATCCAATTCGAGGAAAACATGTTTTTAAAACTGTAAAAATCACGAAAACCTTCGATACGACGTGCGTCCCGCCATTCCGGACGACGTGGTCGCGAACCAAAGCATCGAAAGGTGCGTAACGGCTTCGTGGTCGTGTGGGCTTTGACAGAATTCAAATTTGTCGCGTGTGCGTGACGAATTTGATGCGTATCCATCGAAATTCACCGTATCGGTCACTTTGCAAGTTTCCCAATTACTTTGTGCACGCTCGTCAGATCGAGACGAAACTTGCGCCAACAGACCGTATCATTTTTTTGGTCCTGTATACCAATTTGGTCCAATTCTGAGACAGTTGATCGGACCGTCGTTTTGCGGGCCCCACGGTCCAACATCATCGTTTTGCGAGTGGAAATCTTGGCATCCTTTCCTCCTTGTGGTCAGTAAAGATTTCCACTCGCTCTCCGTATAAGTAGTGTTTCCACAACTTGAGTGCAAAGATCACCGCAGCTAACTCTAGGTCGTGGGTAGGATATTCCGCTCATGAGTCCGTATTGCCTAGATGCATAAGCAATCATTTTTCCATGCTGCTGTAGGACACATCCTAGCCCCTTTCCTGAAGCATCGCTGTATATGGTGAAACCTCCAGATCCTGAAGGTAATGTCAAAACTGGAGCGGTCGTCAGCCTCCTCTTCAACTCCTCAATGCTGTCTGGCAGTCCTCTGACCAGATGTACTCTGCGTCCTTCGTGTAAGCTTCGTCATAGGTTCAGCTATCCTAGCAAAGTCTTGGACGAACTTTCTATAATAGCCTGCTAAACCCAAGAACTCCTATCTCTGAAACTGATATCGGAGTCTTCCATGTCTCTACTGCAGCAATCTTCCTGGATCCAATGAGATCCCCTCTCCAGTGACTATAACCGAGAAACTCCACTCAGTCTAAAGAGAACTCGCACTTCGACAATTTGGCATACAACCTAGCCTACCTCAGAATCCCCAAAATTGTTCGCAAGTGGTCTGCATGCTCCTCCGCGTCTTCGAGTATATCAGGATGTCGTCGATAAATACTACGACGAACTTATCCAGATACTGGTGAAATGTCTTATTCATTAAGTTCAAAGTCAGTTGGCGCATTTGTGAGACCAAATGGCATCACCAAAAACTCGTATTGCCCATACTTCGTATTGAATGCCATCTTCTGGATGTCTGCAGCCCTAACTTTCACCTGGTGGTAATCGGATCTCCAATATATCTTAGAAAATACCTTCGCCCCCTCAATTGGTCGAACAAATCATCTATCATGGGCAGAGGATATTTGTTCTTAATGGTGATGGTATTCAACGCCCGTGGTCAATGCATAACAGGACTGTACCATCCTTCTTCGGTAAAAAGTACTAGTGCTCCCCATGGAGAAGCACTAGATCGAATAAAACCCTTTTTTAACAAGTCATCAATCTGCTCTTTCATCTCTCGGCCTCCTTGGGGTTCACTCTATAGCAAGCCCAGGATACTGGAGATGAACCCGATATTAAATCTATAGTGAACTCCACATCTCTGTCAGGCAGAAGTCCTGGAAGATCCTCTGGGAATACATCCATAAACTCCCTGATGATAGGGTGTGGCGGTGCTAACTCCCCAACTGTTGCACAACAGTTCGACTCTAGGCTGATCTCCGGTCCTGTCCTCCTGACACTGAATGGTGACGTGCCTGGGGGACTGAATAGAATAGTACCCTTATGGCAGTCTATAGCTGCGTGAGCATAGCGAAGCCAATCCATCCCCAATATGATATCATACCCAGGAGTGGCATCACAAAGAATCGCCCCCTAAACTCTCTCCCAGCTATAGTAATAGAGCATCTATAGATAGCCCTGATGGGTACTGGTCTGCCTCCCATCATTACTCTACTCATCTCCTCGGTAGGTGTAGCTACTAAGTGGTGTTTATGCAAAAATTCTAATGACAGGAAGCTATGCGATACACCAGAATCAAACAAGCATAGAGCTAGAAAAGTATACAAATAAATATGACCTGTGATGACGTCGGCCAAATAATCTGGCTGCGAAACCTTCTCCGGCTTCGGCTCAAGAGCCAGACTATAAGCCTACCCCTGGGGTCCCTTCTGCTGCTGCAGATATTGCCCGAATCTCTGCTGCTGCATTAGAAGCGGCGGTCCTCTCGCTAGTGGTCCGACAACTGGTGCCCTTGCTACTGGGCAGCCCTGAAGCTGATGGGTGGCAGACCCACAAGCTAAGCACTGCCATAACCTCTTTCTACAGATGGAGTAATCATGCCATGGCCTCCTATAGAATACACACACAGCTTCCTTCTGTTGTTGTGGTCCCGATGCTCTAACTGGTGGGATCGGGTGATGTGGTGTAGGAGGACGATATGTCTGCTGGTACGGCATCGGTGCTCTCGGCTGGAAAGCCTGGTGCTTGGTAGGTCCCTCGTGGTGTACGGAAGCCGGCCTCTTACAAGACAGAAGATGCTCCTCTATACTCCGGGCCAACTCTAGGCTTTGGTAGTAGTCAGTCGTCCCGTTCGCCACTAGGAGAATGCCAATGTCTGGGACTAGTCCATGGCAAAACCTACGCGTTATCTCCTTTGGGTCTGCAACCAGACTAGGAACGAAACGACTCAAACGACTAAACTCTGCTGCATATTCGTCAACAGAACGGTTCCCCTACTGGATGTTCTGGAATCGTAGCCCCATGGCTACCCTAGCGGTGGTCGAGAAGAATTTCTTTTTGAACTGGATCTTAAACTGATCCCAAGTGGCCCTCCCTCTCGTGAATAGTGGCTCATTCCTGAACCAAACTCCTGCCAAGTTTGTTAGCAGAAATTCCGCTGCCTCGACCTGGAGGTCACCCGACAACCTAGCTTCCAGAAGCTTCTTCTCTACCAAGTCTAGCCAGTCATCTACTACTATGATGTCCTCAGTCCCCATGAACTCCTTGGGGTTCAAGCCCATGAAGTCCTTGATGTTCCTCGCTCTCTACCATGGCTCTACCGGTGGTTGGACCATGGTATGCTCCTTGAAATGCTCTATGCTCTGGCGGAGTAAGGTAGTCTGCTCCTGATGGGTCGTTATGAACCCCTGGATCAGAGTGAGCAGTTGGTTCCCGTCGAAGTAACGAAAACCTGGGCAGGTATAGTAATAGGTGGTGGTGGGAGTATCGGGTCCTGCTGGGACTGTGATGTGGAAGGTGGTGGAGGCATCTGGGTTGGTGGATTTGTGGAGTGGGGTGGTATGGTAGGTGGAGGTGGAGGTGCATCGGTCAACTGGTCAACCGACTGGATATGAAGTGTGCCATTCTCAGGGGTGGCATACTGGGATGAGCGGGTGAGCACCATCTAATAAATAAAAGGACTTATAAGGACTCTTTTAAGTAAACAATCATAAACAACAAGAAAATCTAATTTGTAGTAACGAGCATATGATGTGATGAGTTCCTATGTTGCAATCCTAGTAATCCTCTAGGTGTTCTAAATGTTATTCCTAGTATTGTCTAGTTACCTTAAGTTCCTAATTGCAGGCATGTTTGGTACATTGACGTAACCAAACAATTTTGTCAGGACCTGCATGGGCCACCACTAAAAATATGTCACGATCTGCTACCCAAATTATTGGGTCGGGCCGAGTCATGTCCAGCCTACACTTGAGATAAAGCGTAGTAAGCTGTTCTAAAGACAAACAAGATGATATCAAAGTGTGCTAACAGTTCTATATGTCAAATTGAGTCAGAATATATATATATATATATATATATATATATATATATATATATATATATATATATATACATCGAGTCGTGGTGTACTGGTAACACCACCGTGTACGGAGGGGGGGGGGGTGAGAGCCGGGTTCGAGCCCTCCCTCCTACAGAGGTGGCTGGGTGGCGGTGGCCACGGCCTCCGAACCAAGGTCGGGTGGAGTCGCCCACCGGCTTTGGTTTACAAAAAAAAAAATTAAAAAAAATTAAAAAATAATATATATTATATATATATATAATATATAATATATATTATTTCAATCCTAGTAATCCTCTAGGTGTTCTAAATGTTATTCCTAGTATTGTCTAGTTACCTTAAGTTCCTAATTGCAGGCATGTTGGTACAATGACGTAACCAAATAATTTTGTCAGGACCTGCATGGGCCACCACTAAATATGTCACGATCTGCTACCCAAATTGTTGGGTCGGGCCGAGTCATGTCCAGCCTACACTTGAGATAAAGCGTAGTAAGCGTTCTAAAGACAAACAAGAGGATCAAAGTGTGCTAACAGTTCTATATGTCAAATTGAGTCAGAATATATATTATATATATATATATATATATAATATATATAATATATATATATATGCACATCGAGTCGTGGTGTACTGGTAACACCACCGTGCACGGGGGGGGGGAGGGGGGGGGGGTGAGAGCCGGGTTCGAGCCCTCCTCCCGGAGGTGGCTGGGTGGCGGTGGCACGGCCTCCGGACCAAGGTCGGGTAGAGTTGTCCACCGGCTTTGGTTTTACAAAAAAAAATTAAAAAAATTAAAAATAAATATAATATATATATATATATATATATATAATATATATATATATATATATCTATATATAATATATAGGGGGTTTCTTTCAATATATATTATATATATATAATATATATATATTAATATATATATATAATATATATATATATATTCAAACACAAAATCATCTCATATAATATGTTCCAAGTACATGGCCAAATTGTAAAACTGGATACAGGTCCATCACAAATGCATAGTCTAAAACATAACTACTCTCAAAATTCCGAGCAAATAAACAAACTAGACGAGTTTTCCCGCAAGTACATCATCGTAAGGTGAAGTCTGATCCTCGTCGGCAACCCCATAATAGGAATCGCATAGCAACTCCTCCTCGGTAAGTATACCTACAACGTTATCCTGTCAGGACGGAAGCAAGTACTGATTCTAGCAAACTAAATATACGAAGCATGAAATGAACAGGAGTATAATAAACAGGAATCATGGCATATCACAATCTATCATGGCAAGGACACATATGTCATAGAGACAGATGTATATGTAATGTTTAAAATTGTAGTGTGTACGTGATCGTCAATTGGTGTACAATGTACAGAGGCACATAATAAAATGTACTTTCGTACAAGTGATACGGCGATAGATGTACATATGTACAAATACAGCTTTGATAAAAAGGCCTACGGTGTAGTAACATATAAAATGAGACTTTGCTCGAGTACGGTAGAGGGGGCATGATCACGTACTCAACTATCAGTTTCCTAATAACCCAGATTCTAAACATGAGAGAGATATGAGAATAGCATAAAGCATGGTAGATACTGAGAGTAGTATAAAGCATGTAAAACATGTAGAGATATGACTTGCAGTTTGGATATTGACATGGTTTATACACAATTCATTATATGCTGTAAATAAAGTTTGTAGAGGTACTTGCCTCTAGCAAAGCAAGGTAGTGAAGGAAATGCTATAGATGTCTGGTGTCTCATCACTATAAAATAATACATAAACTTAGTTTTCATACTAAGTTAAACACTCACTAGTTGTGCGACACGACTTTCTGACTGGACACTTAGCCAAATGGTGAACTTTAGCATAGGAGACCAATGTGGGGTGACACAATACATATATTAACTTTCTAGGGCCTTTACACTATGGTAGGGTGAGGTCCAATATTACTATATCCTAAAATCACACAATACATCGTAAGTCGTAATTAATCAATAATTAAATCAGACTGTACACTGTGTTCCAACAATTTTTAAGAAAAATAAAAAGTTCAATTATACATAACATAACGTACAGAAATGATCCTTGTTATTATAGAAATTTATACTAATTTTTCTGCAATTTAAAAACCTTCATAGATATTTATTAAAACCAATAAACATAAGTATCCTGAAAATGAGTTCTATTTTTCTATTTTTTATAAAATGAAAAAGTACTTATTAAATGCTGGTAAAATAATTTAATTTAGCTAAATTAACATAGTATTTAAATACAATTTTCTCATATTTTTGCAGTAATTAAAATATATATAAATTCACAAATAGCAAGTTAAAATTTCTGGAAAATAATTAATTATTATTTACTATTTTATCCACGTATACGAAATTGAACCAAAGTCCAGATATGGGACCCAAAGTCATGAATCAAGTCCAATATGACTTGTAGAGACCTTGAATGTATTTAGACACATTTGGGTCCAAAATTCCATGCTAGGTTTGGACACCAAATCGCCATGATTAATAAAATACAATAATTAATATATTAAATATATTAAGTATTTCAATATATATATTAAAGTGGTGAAATATACAAGTCATAAAATTATAAAATACTTGTAAATTATACATAATAACATTTTGCACAAAATTGTATTCGAAACATATACATAAATATATATATATATATATATATATATATATATATATATATATATATATATATATATATATATATATATATATATATATATATATATATATATATATATATATATATATAATGAACATATATATATAATGAACATATATACATTTTGCACAAAAATATATATTATAATGAATATATATATATATATATATATATTTTTATTATATATATATATATATATATATATATATATATATATATATATATATATATATATATATATTTTAAATATATATATATATATATATATATAATATATATATATATATATTATATATATATATAATATATATATATATATAAATACAGTATATATATTATATATAACAGTATATATAATAATATATATAAATACATATACATATACATTTACATAAATACATAAAAAAATATACATTTACATATGTTGACACAAAATCACAGTCAACCAAATATTGATAAAATTGACAATAAGATACTTGTCATAATTCAATATGAAAAATCAAGACTGAACTCAGTACAAGACGGACTACGGTTCGTACCTGCAGTGTACTTTGTTTCGAATCTGTATTTTACATTTTTCTTAAGTTTAGATAAATGTAAACTGAGTTGCACTGAGCAATTTGGGCCTTTACCTATGCCTATACCTTAACCCAAAAGCTCCACCAAACCAAATTAGCCTATAAAGCCCAATGGACCAATTCTTTTTCTAGAGACAGAGTTCGGGCCGAATTCTGTCCCCTAAATTACAGGACCCTAATTTTTAGGGTTTGTTGTATGCTAGTTGTCCAACGACCAAAATTTTGAATTCTTGACACAGAATTCTGGCCGAATTCTGCCTATCCAAAACACTATAAATAGGCCTTGAATTCTCACTTTTCAAATCATCCAATCTTCTCTTCTCTTCTCTCTAAAGCCTTATACAAGCCTTACGCTTCTCATCTACTAGCCACAAGCTCCCTAAGCCTTAAAGTGCTCAGTGCTCTTCAGTTAGGAGTTTGTGCAAGAGTTCAAAAAGTCGCTTGAAAAATTCTAAGCATCGCCACTTCGATCTCTGTAAGAAGTTGACGTGCTCTTCTGAAGAAAAGGCACGGGGTTGTAACTACTATTTCACAAATAGTGGATTTAATCCTGAGCTAGAGTTCTCAGGCCTGGACTAGTCCTCCATGAGGAAAACTAGGTTAAAATCGGCTATGTTTGCGTATGCTTTCTCGCTCCTTATTATTTTCACATTTACTCTGATTATTTACTATTGGTGAAAGAGTTTAGTTTTTAATTGGATATTATTGTCATAAACTCTATTCACCCCCCACTAGAGTTGCCTTTTTGTTCTTCAATAGAGCTTTGTTCTCTCTACAAGGACTAACATCCTAAAGCTGATCCATGGCAACCACACAACCCATGTTTTCCAATCACGGTGAAGGACAGTCCACTCATAGGCCTCCCCTATCTGATGGAACAAACTACACCTATTGGAAAACAAGGATGATTTTTTATCTCAAGTCGCTAGACTTCGACCTGTGGACCATTGTTACCGATGGTTACATAAAGCCCGCCAGGATAGTTGTCGATGGTGATCTCATTGAGAAACACCACAAAAAATATTTTGACGAGAAAAAGAAACAGACGAGTCTAGATGCGAGAGCTATTAATGCTTTATTTTGTGCAATAGACATGAATGAGTTTAACAGGGTCTCAACATGCACCACCTCTCACGAAGTATGGAGACTTCTAGAAGTGACGCATGAAGAAACCATCCAATTCAAGGAGTCAAAAATAAGTCGTGTCACACAAGAATATGAGGCATTTAAGATGAAGCCCGATGAGACGATCACACAAATGTTTACAAGATTCCTCGACATCATCAACCCCTTATCATCTCTCGGCAAACAATATACAAAGCACGAGAAGATCCGCAAGTTACTTAGGGGGCTACCAAAGATTTGGAACCCTAAGGTAATAGCTATCATAGAAGGCAATGATCTCACTACAATGTCTATGGAGACTTTGATGGAAAAGCTGATGACTCACAAGCTTGACCTCAAAGACTTCGAAGAGCCTACTCCAAAGGCAAAGAAGATTGCCCTTAAAGCTCATCGTCGAAGAGCTGATCCTGAAGAGACTGATGAGAAAAATTTGGAAGGTGATGATCAAGCTCTCCTTGTCCGCAACTTCAAGAAGTTCCTTTGCTTCAGTCAAAGAAAGAAGGAACAACAAGAAGATGACAAAGAAGAGCCAACATGCTATGGCTGCAAGAAGACGGGACACGTCCGAAAAGACTGTCCATTCGCAAAGAAAAGCAACCGATATGAGAAGCCCTACAAGAAGTCTTCCTCAAGAAAATATGCCAACACTAGCATTTGGCATGAAAGCGAAGCTAGTTACTCCGAGGAAGAAAAGGACTCCCCTCAAGACACCGCCAATGTATGCCTAATAGCAACATCTGATAAGGTAACTAGCGAAACTCTCGATGATTTCACTTTTGATGAACTTGGCGATGCATTCAATGATTTACTAAATGACCATAAGAAAGTCATTAGTAAATATAAACATGCCAAGGAGAAGATCAAAAGTTATGAAGTCGAGATTCAAAAACTCTCTTCTTTACTTGATAATATTAGAGACACATCACCCACGGAAGTCACTAATGAGGTGTCTAAGCTTAAATTAAGCCTACATGATGCCGAAGCACGTATTGAAAAGAAAACATGTGAGATCACAGCACTCAACACTGAGCTTGCTGAAGAAAAGAATAGACACAAGATCTCTATTACTAAAATTTATGGTTTTAATGCTAAGTATAATGAACTGCACGCTGCCTCTAAGAAATTAGAGACTAGATTGGTAAAACAGGTTGCTCAACCTTAGACCCAATCATATAAGACACACACAAAGCACAACACTACTCAAAATAGTCAAATACGTCATCCACCTGCAGTACGCAAACATGATTACATGTACACCTACTTCCATACAGCATATAAACCACATACACGTAGAAATTATTCTCATAACTATCATTCTACTGCGACACACAATCACCATGCTACACATAGATATAATCATCACTATATTGCACATAAACAAAATCACCACCATACTGCATATAGAAATAATCATCATCCTGCTGCCACATATAGTCATTATCATGCTGCTCCACACCACTCTTACCATGCTACATATAGACATCATCAACATGCTCCAAATATAAATAGGAATGCTATTTGTACCTATTGTGGATTACATGGACACATCTCACCATAATGTAGAATTAGGAGATTAGTAGATATAAATCTATATGCATGGGTACCAAAAACTAACTTTTCAGGACCCTCAAGAACATGGGTACCAAAGGTCACATCTACTCTTGATGTAGGTGGACCTTCCCTCCTCAACTAAAAGTAAGTGGATTCTCGATAGTGGATGCTCGCGACATATGATGGGAGATGTAAATCTTTTTACATCACTATCGATGAAGAGAGAATGGTATGTATCTTTCGATAATAACCTAAAATGGTATATCATAGGTAATGGTACTATTGGTCATCCTCCTTCTACTGTAATAAATGATGTCTGCCTAGTGACAGAGTTAAAGCATAACCTGCTCAGCATAAGTCACCTTGCTGATCATGGATATGATATTAACTTTGGACAAAATAAATGCTACATCTATGATAGGTCAACGGGAGACATCGCTTTTGAAGGGATAAGAGAGGATAGTATTTACATTTTCTATCTTTCTAGAGATACTAACAGTGCATGGAGATGCCTCTATGCCCACAAAGATGAGAGATTATTGTGGCACCAGCATCTTGGTCATGCCAATATGGATATAATATCCAGGCTGTCGACTAAGAAGCTAGTGAGAGGCTTGCCCGACATCACATTCAAAATGGACACGGTATGTGCCGAATGTAAGTTAAATAAGGCAACCAAGTCCTCATTTTATTCCATAAACACTGTAAGTACTACTAGACCCTTGCAATTACTTCATATAGACTTATTTGATCCTAGTAGAGTAGCCAGTCTTGGTGGAAAACTCTATGCTTTTGTTATAGTAGATGACTTTTCTAGATTCACTTGGATTTTCTTTCTTACAAACAAAAGTGATGCCATTTCTGTTTTCAAAATTTTTGTTAAAAAGGTTCAAAACGAAAAAGGCTACATGATTACTCGAATCCGAAGTAATCATGGAGGCGAATTCGAAAATACTGATTTTGAAAAGTTTTGTGATTTAAATGGTTTTGATCATGAGTTTTCTTGTGCTAGAACTCCTCAATAAAATGGGGTTGTGGAGCGGAAGAATAGGACTCTTGGCGATATGGCTAGAGTCATGCTGAATAAATTTTCTCTTCCGAAATATTTTTGGGCTGAAGCTGTCAGTACAGCGTGCCACATTTTAAATAGGGTGCTTATTCGACCTATTACGAAGAAAACACCCTATGAGCTTTGGTTTGGAAGAACTCCAAATGTTTTATATTTTAAAGTTTTTGGTTGTCGTTGTTTTATCCTTAACACCAAAGACAACTTAGGCAAATTTGATGCCAAAGCTGACGATGGTGTATTTCTTGGATATGCTGCCAAGAGCAAGGGATATAGAGTGTTTAATAAATGCTTATTAATTGTAGAAGAGTCTACAAATGTGACTTTTGATGAAGATAATAGTGCAACAGCCACTCCTGGCGATGATATTGAGCCATCGACTTCTACGCCGATGAATACCATCTAAAACCAATTCTCTGGAGGGCTTGCGAAAAAAATTCTATTTCAAGCCGTCACATCCAGAAAACTTGGTCATAGGTGAGGTTTCACGCGGAGTAAGTAGTCGATCATCGTTAAGAGACTCCATTGCTAGCACTGCCTTCATTTCATAAATTGAGCCTAAAAATATTTTAGAAGCTTTTAATGATGAGTTTTGGATTCTGCCATGCAAGAAGAACTCAACCAATTCGAGAGGAGCCAGGTCTGGGAACTTGTTCCTAGGCCAGCTAATCATTCAATTATTGGTACGAAATTGGTTTTTCGTAACAAAGTAAATAAAAATGGTTCAGTTACACACAACAAAGCTCATCTAGTAGCTTAAGGATACAACCAAGAGGAAGGTATCGACTACGATGAGACGTATGCTCCTGTTGCTAGACCGGAACCATTCGGATGCTTTATGCATTTGCTAACTTTCAAAATTTTAAATTGTTTCAAATGGATGTTAAAAGTGCTTTTCTGAATGGATTTATTAAGGAGGAAGTTTTTGTAAAACAACCCCCTGGTTTTGAAAATCACAAATTTCCCGACCACGTTTTCAAACTCAAAAACGCGCTATACGGCCTCAAACAAGCCCTAGAGCTTGGTATGAACGCCTAAGCAATTTCTTGCTAGATAAAGCTTTTTCAAAAGGGAAAATTGAAACTACACTGTTTATCAAAAGTTTTTAAAATACTATTCTTTTGGTGCAAGTTTATGTAGATGATATCATATTCGGTTCTACTAATGAAAATCTTTGCCAAGATTTTTCTAAGTGTATGCAGAATGAATTTGAGATGACCATGATGGGTGAGCTCACCTACTTCCTTGGATTGCAAGTCAAACAAACTTCGTAAGGAACTTTCATAAGTCAGTAAAAATATACAAATGATATGCAGAAAAAGTTTGATCTTGACAACATCAAACCAATCAGCACCCCAATGGCTACTTCGACCAAGCTGGAACCTGATGAAAGCGGCAAACCAGTTGACCAACGTAAGTATCGAGGTATGATTGGTAGTTTACTTTATTTAACTGCTAGTCGTCCCGATATCATGTTTAGTATTTGTCTGTGTGCTTGCTATCAAGCTAGTCCTAAGGAATCACACATGTCCGCGGTTAAGCGTATCTTTCGATACCTTAAGTACAGTGGGCTTACGGTATCCCAAATCTACATCCTTTGACCTTATCGGTTATTCGGATGCTGATTTTGCAGGATACAAAGTCGACCGTAAAAGTACAAGCGGCACATGTCATTTATTAGGCAAGGCTCTAGTCTCTTGGTTTAGCAAGAAACAAAATTTCGTCGCACTATCCACAACAGAAGCTGAATATATCGCAGTTGGTCGTTGTTGTGCACAAATTCTGTGGATGAAGCAAACCCTTGAAGACTATAATATTTCTTTCATGCACATTCCTATATTCTGTGATAACACTAGTGCTATAAACCTCACCAAGAACCCTATATGTCACTCACGCACGAAACACATTGAAATACGTCACCACTTTTTGTGTGATCACCAACAAAATGGTACTATAAACTTAGAATTTATTGACACTGATCATCAGTTAGCAGATTTCTTTACTAAACCACTATCCGAAGAGCGTTTCAACTTTTTGTGTCGTGAACTCGGAATTTTGGATGAAGCTGTTATTCATTAAAGTAACATGCGTAAATATCGATTATGTCTTGGTTCTTTACGATGAATTTGTTATGGGTACAAGCCGAAAGGGTCCTTCTGACAACAAGGCGTAAAAGCCTAAGCGACACAGTGCACTAGTCATCAGGACTACCGCTATATGGGATCCGGCCCCTGCAGCTACCCCATGGCAGGTTCACCATAATGAATTGGGTCATAACTCCTTGTTTATTACATGGTATACCTTGATTTATAACTTGCTCAAATCAAATTTTCCAACTTCAATTTTTTTGATTCAGCTTTAACTCTCTACTTGCATCTCTTAATCTTGCAAATTCACTCTTCATTTCAATCTATCATTAGTTTCAAATCCTTTTAGCCTATTTTCTATTCTGGCCCTATAATCCGAAATTTGGGTCGAACTCTGCCTAACACAGAGTTCGTGCCAAAATCGGTCTGGTCCTTCTAGAACTACAAGCGGGCTCAGCCGTTGATGTAAAGTTGATCCAATGGTCCAGATTTGTTCCGACCATTCAAACCCCTAGTATTCTAACCGGCTTCTCCCTCTCCCTCTCCTCCATTGCCACCTTCCAAACTTTTTAAAAACACTTCCCTTTCGAACCTAATCCTAGTTCTTCCATCCTAGTGCATATCTCTTCTCCAAAATCAAGGAGCGGGTTTCTTACACCATTCTCTTCCATCCTTCATGTCACGACCCGCACCCACTGTGAGGGTACGAGTACGTAACAACGCCCAGCCTACGCCATAGTGTCGGCGGTAAAACGCTGTTCTAGGTCATGAACTATAACTAACATAATATGAATACTCTCCAAAAGAGAGGCCAATCACAGAAGGTACAACTCAATCACAATCTAAAGATAGAATATAGCACGATGGAAATAGATAAAGAAATCCTCAACTGAGGTACAGCAGAAAGAAATAACAAGTCTCAACAACTACCAGTCACAACAACTCTAAAATATACAACTCTGAAATCAAGGACAACAACCAAACAAGAAAAGAAGAACAGTCTAAGCTATCTACACTATGCAAGGTATCATCCTCAGCAGCTGTCTGAACCTCTCCAGGGTTCCAGGTCGCGAGTGTCATCTAGGCAAGCTCCAAAGTAAGGGGTGCAGGGTTCCTCATCATCTTCTGTAAAATTTTCAACAGGTCCAGTCAGGACGGGAGCGAGCACAGTACATCTCATACAGTTCATATCATGGCAGGAAATATAAGCAAACAATAGAGTAAGATACATGAAACGATGTAAGAAAATGTACATGAAAACATGAGAGATATTTGATAACTGGAAATATATATAAGTAAGAACTGTAAGTGACTAGTGATTTAGAGTAAGAGATGGCATGTAATTGGCTTAGGTAGAACATGATGTACGTGAGTGAACATGAGGGACACTAGCCAAGAAGGCTGTGTTGCATATGAAAAGTAACAGAGTGAACATGATAGATAAATCACATGACCATTTATACTCACCCCTACCCACAATCAATACACAAGGATCCAGTCAAGTTACGTTACGGACATGATATTTTGGTTACACACGAGACACATGAGGAAACATGAACGTACATGAGAGCACATGAAAGTACATGAGCGTACATAAAAGAACATGAGAGAACATGAGTGTACATGAATAACGCAAGAGCAAGGAATACATGATGTACATGAAACACATGACATAAAGTATCCGATGCGCCCGCTAAGGGGGATAGCATCCCAAGAAAAGATCCATATAGTACCAATCCGTGATGATAACGTGACAACATCAAGTAAAGTAATCTAGAGCAAGAATATAAGTTGTGACAAGTATGAAACGATCAGAGAATATACTCGCCTGGAATCTGAACATCTGTTAGAATACACTGTCCGAAATGAGGTATCTGAGTCCTAGTTAGAGCAATACAAGTCAAGATGTATACAGGGGATGATAATTGTAATCTACAATACATCTGCATGCAGTCTAGGTCAAACTAGACTAAAGTCAACACTTGGTCAACTCTAGTCAACTACACTAGTCAAACTAGGTCAAGTCCTAGCCCAAACAAGTCTAACAAGTCTCACTAGGCCTAACCAAGCCTAGTCTAGAAATCAAATACAAGCACAAGCCAAACCAAGCTAAGCTAATCACACACAACATATATATGGAGAGGTAAGGGGTGAGTGAACATATAGGAAAAGGGCTAAGTGCAACATACATTCAATGTGATCTAGTGTCATTAGTGATAGTGTCAACATAGTGTCAAAGCAATGTGTAGAGACATAGTGTAAGGGGTACATGAGGTAAGTTTAGGATTTATGTTAACATAGAACATTGCATCACCTTACAAACAACTTGTATTTACTTTCATTCATTCATGCATTCATTCTATACATCTATACATTCATTCATACATGCCTACATTGCCTATACACCAATATATTAGATTACACTACATACATCGATCTAACCCACATCTCTATGTAACTCATGCATGAATATATCCCCAAATCAAGATACAACCCATATGTATATATCATATGACATATAGGTCATACATGGGAAATAGCCTATAACCCATATCAAGGCCAACCCAACTAATCTGGCCTCAAGCACGATATATATAACATATACAAATAGGTTATAGCTAGGCTAGGGTTCTGGTTGTAAGGAACATGTGCAATACTTTGGACACTCAGGTCTGAACATACAATGTTCAAGGTAGTATAAAAAGATATGAAAACATGCAATTCTGAACATTCTTCTAATGTAGGCAACAAGGGATAAACATATGGGGGTTTTGAACTAAGTCTAAAAGGTGGGGCTATATCAATGGGATATGCAGGAACTAGATTTACTTCCTAAAGGGTCTGTATATGAAGTGAATGACAACACTTTTAGGTGTTCAAGGATAGGCCAAGATGGAGGATAGGAACTAAAGGACTGGTCAAGTAGTGAAATGGATAGATAACTAGCAAATATAGATTGGTTCCTGTGTGATGTAGGTAGTAATGTATCTCAGTTTTAAATCAATCATTAGGCTCAAGCCTATAATTCAAATCTCAATATCAGATTTTAATGTAAAACAGTGCCAGATTTTTTAGATAGGAATGTGTGTGTGATAAATAGTGAAATCTCAGGAATTAGTGAGAAGGAATTTCAGTTCATGGTGTGTGTGTGTTGGCAGGTTTTGTGTGCACAGGTTTGTGGGACTGAAAAAAGTGAAATCTCAGTTTTTGTGTGTTCAGTTAACATCAACCAAAACTCAGTTAACAGTTTAAAATTCAATTTTTAGTTTTAAAACACAACATTCAAACATCAAAGCTCAAACCCATTTCAATATTCAAACTCCCAGAATGAAATCTCATATATATATTAAACCTAGAAATCAATATGTACACTGGTAACCACTTCACTAGAATCATGAATTAATATCAAAAGAAAACTGAAGAATAAGGGACCGAAACCCCAACTGTCAAAACGGAACCTAGTCTTAGGGCCAAAACATCTATCAAAACCTATCAATCTACCAAGAAAAGGTTGGTAACCAAGTCCCACGTATATACAACAACTAATCAATAGGTTAACATTTGAATTTGACAATTAATCTTGAATTAAACAGTGGACTAACAGAGGTGAAGCCTCTGATACTAGTCCGTATCAGAGATTAGGAAAAAAATGTGAATTAATGAGTCAAAACATGTTAATATTACAATTAAAAGGCTGATAATTAAACCCCCACATGTGCTCGTGTCCCCATAGTCACATTGTGTCACCCCATGCCGGATACGGCGTGTCCAACCATCATGAACCACTCTCGTGCACACACAGACACGCTGCCTCGTGTACGTATGCACTTGTGTCAAGGACACGATACACAACACGACACAACACGTGGGTGTGTACCTAGGTTCGCCTAGGATAGGGCTAAGTGTCTAAGTTCCTGAAACGTGTCCATTACGTGTCTAGGTAGGACACGAACGCTGTATCAGAGGGTCCCTGGCCGACTGTGTACGACAGTACAAAACATGTGCAGGCAAGATTTCTTCCTAACTAATAAATAAAACTCCACAAAATTTTAGGGGCTACCTGTCAGTCATCTAGGGAAGGCTCATACCAAATTTCGTGTCACGAAGTGTCGTATACAGAGAAAACTCAGACACGGGCAGCAGGGCATGTGTACGGGGTGTCGTGTAGTGAGTTCGTGTCCGTTTTGGACTCAGACACGACTCGAAAGTCGACTTAGTCTTCATGAAATGTATTACACACACATAGATCTAAAATCCCATATAATCCGATACGGACACCAAACGGACACAAATCGACACAAATCTAATACCTACGGCTAGGGGACACCTAGGGCTTCCTATCCATGCAAAGAAAACAAAATTTGGTGGAGGGAATAGGGATTTACCTATATGTGCAATTTGTAAGAAAAAGCCTCAAATGGGGGGTGTTCTCCTTAATGGCCAAGTGCTCCAAATTGGTTCAAACCTGAGATTTCTCTCCATGAACATGAAATAGGGCTAGATTAGGATCATATGCAAAAGACTAGAGTCGAAAAGGAATTAAAATGAAGAATCTCGGGATTGGAGAAGAAATGACATTACCTCTTTCTCCAAAATATTGAAATCTCAATAAAGAGACAAGAACAATAAATGAAGAGATTATTTATAGGGGGAATAGCCCTAGGTGGCTAGTCATAAAGTGATAGTTAGGGTTAGGGTTGAGTCTAATAGGCTATGGACCTATTTGAACCAGTCATTGAACCAAATTTTAAGTCTCAAGCCTATGGACCAAATCACTAAGCCTTCTATTCAAGTCTTGATTCCTACATGACTAACTTAGGTTGACTTAAGTTAGACTAGGGTCTCACCATGATAACCAAGTCACCTTAACTAGAGTCAACATCTAGGTTAATCTCTTAAGTCACAACTAGTAAAAGTCAAATCAACAATCGTCAATCCATTCAATAAATCAATAATTCTAAAAAGTCAAAATGACCAAATTACCCCTAGACTAAAAATAATAAATGAAATACCCTAATCACATGGCTAGGCTCTAGGGCAGACAGTCTCTACGGTTTCACTAGCTGCACATCAAAATCACAAGTCATGATATTTAAATAGTTTTAAAATGATTAAAAATTACCAAAAATCATATTATTATTTAAATATCATAATTCGATAAATTAAAAATACAAAATTTTAAAAATTACCCTCATTTTAGAAACTGGGTGTTACAAGTCTACCCACCTTAGAAAAATTTTGTCCTCGAAATTAAAATGGTAGTAGTCCTTCTTGGTCAAACACCCCACAATCAAAGTTTCAAACATACCGTCAGATAATCATATGCGTCTGTCCAATATTATGATACTCAGAATCTTCGTCGTACTAGTGAGCAAGGCTACGATAATCACAGAGTCCTCGACTAAGGCACATAACTCTAGAATCATGGTATTTAAAATTTTTGCATTACCGCATACTTGGCAGCAAAAATCTTAAATTTCCATACCCAAAAATACGTCCAAAATCTGACTACATATCCTCACTATGCCAGCTAACATGACCCAGAAGACTCTAGATTCCATAATTGAGGCGACCTAGCCCATATGATTTGGTAAAAGATTAAGTCAACAACAAAACATCCAGATTTAAATTCATCAACAAAATATGAGAGATAGGAACAGATGGAATTGAATTTCAAGATGGATATAACGAGGCAAGGTAGGAATGGAATCAAGAAGAACAAAAACCTGCAAGCACCTATCCTACTGCCTGAGCATCCTCAAATGTCATGGCGTAAGCTCGCCCTTGCTGGCCTCCTCTAGCTTGCTGCTGGCCTACTGGAGCCCTGCCTCCTGCTCCCTGAGCTGTCCGTCCCACAGACTTGGGACACTCTCTCAACTGATGATCTGATGATCCGCAGAGTAGGCACTTGCCTAGCCTCATCCGGCATTCACCCCAATCGTGCCCTGGTTTCTTACAGAAAGGGAAAAAGATAACATGCTGCTGTCTAGGAGCCTGCTGCTATCTCTGCTGCTGCTGCTGTGTCTGCTGAAACGGCTGCGGCTAGAACTGCCTCGGCTGCTGGTGCTAAAAGTGAGGCCTCTTGGCCTGGCCTTCGCTGCTGCTGCCCCCAACAGGGTCTCGCCCCCTCTTGAACTTCAGCTCAAGATCGTCCTCAGCCAATAAAGCTCCCGTCAAAATCTCCTCGAAAGTGGCATCCCTGTTGCCCTTGGTCAAGGACTTGACTTCCTCGACCAAACCCTTTCGGAACCTCTGGGCCTTTGCCGTCTCGCTCAAGCCCTCTATGAATCTGCCGAGGCGACCGAACTCCCCAGCGTACTCCTCTACTGACAGGCTCTCCTGAACTAAGCTCTCAAACTGCGACTCCAAGGCTTGGAGCGCTGCATCTGGAAAGAACTTCTTCTTGAAAAAGCCCTTGAACTCCTCCCAGGTCTGTCCAGCTACCCCCACCCTGGGGTCTGACTGATACCAGGTGCGAGCAAGATCTCACATCCGGCTAGCTGCTGCCTCTATCTGGTGATCTGCCGATATCCAGGCCAGGCAGAAGATCTTCTCTATATGCTCGATCCACTCATCAGCATATAAAATCCCCTCCGTCCCCAGGAAGTCTCTGGGCTCATCTTCTGGAACTGCTCTATTCCAAGTGTCTTCGGCTGCTGGACTGCTGGTCGAGCTGCGACTGTCGTAAGGGCCAACTCCATGCCCCTAGCCTGCCGGGCCTGCTGTGCCTCCATAAACTGCTGAAAGTAGGCGAACATCTGTGTCGTGTCCACATATCCTATAGGCGGTGGCTGCTGGAAAGGCACCTCTGGGATGACTGGGTCATGCCTCCGAACTGGTGGAGGCATACCCCCTGCTGCTGGTGGAGGGTCTCCTCCAAACGCAGCTAAAATGCCTACCCTAGCTGGCATGACTGGGGCTGCGGTACCAGGGGCTAGCTTCTGGGTATGAGAGGTGGCAGACCTCTCATCGGCGTCCCCCAGGCCCTGGCGATGTGATCTTGTCTCAACCATCCTGGAGACAGATCAAAAGAAATAATTGCTGAGAATGAGTCGAAATAGCAAATGAGGACAGTTATATTCAAAGGAGAATAATATCAACAAGAACTGAGATCGTATGAATTAGATAAGAGTTTTTCCTAATATGATCGAGTACCTTCAAAATATCCTAATCCTACTGCAGGCTGTAGTGATACTCTAGTTCGAATACCACTACATAAACTCAACCTGCATGGGCCACCACTAAAAATGTGTCATGACCCGCTCACACTGTGAGGGTACGAGTACGTAATAGCGCCCAGCCTACGCCGCAGTGTCGGCGGTAGAACGCTGTTCTAGGTCATCAACTATAACTAACATAATATGAATACTCTCCAAAAGAGAAGCTAATCACAGAAGGTACAACTCAATCACAATCTAAAGATAGAATATAGCACGATGGAAATAGATAAAGAAATCCTTAACTGAGGTACAACAGAAAGAAATAACAAGTCTCAACAACTACCAGTCTCAACAAATCTAAAATATACAACTCTGAAATCAAGGACAACAACCAAACATGAAAAGAAGAACAGTCTAAGATATCTACACTATGCAAGGTATCATCCTCAGCAGCTGCCTGAACCTCCCCAGGGGTCCAGGTCGTGAGTATCATCTAGGCAAGCTCCAAAGGGGTACAGGGTTCCTCATCATCTTCTGTAAAATTTTCAACAGGTCCAGTCTGGACGGGAGCGAGCACAGTACATCTCATACAGTTCATATCATGGCAAGAAATATAAAGCAAGCAATAGAGTAAGATACATGAAATGTTGTAAGAAGATGTACATGAAAACATGAGAGATATTTGATAACTGGAAATATATACATAAGTAAGAACTGTAAGTGACTAGTAATTTAGAGTACGAGATGGCATATAATTGGCTTAGGTTGAACATGATGTACATGAGTGAACATGAGGGACACTAGCCAAGAAGGCTGTGTTGCATACGAAAAGTAATAGAGTGAACATGATAGGTAAATCACATGACCATTTATACTCACCCCTACCCACAATCAATACACAAGGATCCAGTCAAGTTACGTTACGGACATGATGTTTTGGTTACACACGAGACACATAAGGAAACATAAACATACACGAGAGCACATGAAAGTACATCAGTGTACATGAGAGAACATGAGAGAACATGAGTGTACATGAATAATGCAAGAGCAAGGAATACATGATGTACATGAAACACATGACATGAAGTATCCGATGTGCCTGCTAAGGGGGATAACATCCCAAGAAAAGATTCATATAGTACCAATCCGTGATGATAACGTGATAGCATCAAGTAAAGTAATCTAGAGCAAGAATATAAGTCGTGACAAGTATGAAACGATCAGAGAATGTACTCGCCTGGTATCTGAATATCTGTGAGAATACACTGTCCGAAATGAGGTATCTGAGTCCTAGTTAGAGCAACACAAGTCAAGATGTATACAGGGGATGATAATTGTAATCTACAATGCATCTGCATGCTGTCTAGGTCAAACTAGACTAAAGTCAATACTTGGTCAACTCTAGTCAGCTATACTAGTCAAACTAGGTCAAGTTCTAGCCCAAACAAGTCTAATAAGTCTCACTAGGCCTAACCAAGCCTAGTCTAGAAATCAAATACAAGCACAAGCCAAACCAAGCTAAGCTAATCACACACAACATATATGGAGAGGTAAGGGGTGAGTGAACATATAGGAAAAGGGCCAAGTGCAACATGCATTCAATGTGATCTAGTGTCATTAGTGATAGTGTCAACATAGTGTCATAGCAATGTATAGAGACATAGTGTAAGGGGTACATGAGGTAAGTATAGGATTTATGTTAACATAGAATATTGCATCACCTTACATACAACTTGCATTTACTTTTATTCATTTATGCATTCATTCTATACATCTATACATTCATTCATACATGCCTACATTGCCTATACACCAATACATTAGATTACACTACATACATTGATCTAACCCACATCTCTATGTAACTCATGTATGAACATATCCCCAAATCAAGATACAACCCATATGTATATATCATATGACATATAGGTCATACATGGGAAATAGCCTATAACCAATATCAAGGCCAACCCAACTAATCTGGCCTCAAGCACGATATATATAACATATACAAATAGGTTATAGCTAGGCTAGGGTTCTGGTTGTAAGGAACAGGTATAATACTCTCGACACTCAGGTCTGAACACACAATGTTCAAGGTAGTATAAAAAAATAAGAAAACATGCAATTCTGAACTAAGTCTAAAAGGTGGGGCTATATCAATAGGATATGCAGGAACTAGATTTACTTCCTAAAGGGTCTGTATATGAAGTGAATGACAACACTTTTAGGTGTTCAAGGATAGGCCAATATAGAGGATAGGAACTAAAGGACTGGTCAAGTAGTAAAATAGATAGATACCTAAGCAAATATAGATTTGTTCCTGTGTGATGTAGGTAGTAATGTATCTCAGTTTTGAATCAATCATTAGGCTCAAGCCTATAATTCAAATCTCAATATCAGATTTTAATGTAAAACAGTCCCAGATTTTTTAGATAGGAATGTGTGTGTGATAAATAGTGAAATCTCAGGAATTAGTGAAAAGGAATTTCAGTTCATGGTATGTGTGTTGGCAGGTTTTGTGTGCACAGGTTTGTGGGACTGAAAACAGTAAAATCTCAGTTTTTGTGTGTTCAGTTAACATCAACCAAAACTCAGTTAACAGTTTAAAATTCAATTTTCAGTTTTAAAACACAACATTCAAACATCAAAGCTCAAACCCATTTCAATATTCAAACTCCCAGAATGAAATCTCATATATATAATAAACCTAGAAATCAATATGTACACTGGTAACCACTTCACTAGAATCATGAATTAATATCAAAAGAAAACTGAAGAATAAAGGACTGAAACCCCAACTGTCAAAACCGAACCTAGTCTTAGGGCCAAAACATCAATCAAAACCTATCAATCTACCAAGAAAAGGTTGGTAACCAAGTCCCACGTATATACAGCAACTAATCAATAGGTTAACATTTGAATTTGATAATTAATCTTGAATTAAACAGTGGACTAACAGAGGTAAAGCCTCTGATACTAGTCCGTATCAGAGATTAGGAAAAAAAATATGAATTGATGAGTCAAAACATGTTAATATTACAATTAAAAGGCTGATAATTAAACCCCCACATGTGCTCGTGTCCCCATAGTCATATCGTGTCACCCCATGCTGGATACGGCGTGTCCAACCATCATGAACCACTCTCGTGCACACACAGACACGCTGTCTCGTGCACGTGTGCACTCGTGTCTAGGACACGATACACAACACGACACAACACGTGGGTGTGTACCTAGGTTTGCCTAGGATAGGGATAAGTATCTAAGGTACTGATACATGTCCATTACGTGTCTAGGTAGGAAACGAACGCTGTGTCAGAGGGTCCCTGGCCGACTGTGCACGACAGTGCAAAACATGTGCGGGCAAGATTTCTTCCTAACCACTAAATAAAACCTTACAAAATTTTAGGGGCTACCTGTCAATCATCTAGGGAAGGCTCATACCAAATTTCGTATCACGAAGTATCGTGTACAGAGAGAACTCGAATACGGGCAGCATGGCATGTGTACGGGAGGTCGTACAGTAAGTTCGTGTCCGTTTTGGACACGAACACGACTCGAAAGTCGACTCAGTCTTTACGAAATGTATTACACATATAGATCTAAAATCCCATGTAATTTGATTTTCAAAAATCGAAAATAAAAACCTTTGTGACATTTCATCAAATACATGCACATACACCATGATACGTGTCCGATACGGACACCAAACGGACACAAATCGACACAAATCTAATACCTACGGCTAGGGGACACCTAGGGCTTCCTATCCATGCAAAGAAAACAAAATTTGGTGGAGGGAATAGGAATTTACATATATGTACAATTTGTAAGAAAAAGCCTCAAATGGGGGGTGTTCTCCTTGATGGCCAAGTGCTCCAAATTGGTTCAAACCTGAGATTTCTCTCCATAAACATGAAATAGGGCTAGATTAGGATCATATGCAAAAGACTAGAGTAGAAAAGAAATTAAAATGAAGAATCTAGGGATTGGGGAAGAAATGACATTACCTCTTTCTCCAAAATATTGAAATCTCAATAAAGAGACAAGAACAATAAATGAAGAGATTATTTATAGGGGGAATAGCCCTAGGTGGTTAGTCATAAAGTGATAGTTAGGGTTAGGGTTGAGTCTAATAGGCTATGGACCTATTTGAACCAGTCATTGAACCAAATTTTAAGTCTCAAGCCTATGGACCAAATCACTAAGCCTTCTATTCAAGTCTTGATTCCTACATGACTAACTTAGGTTGACTTAAGTTAGACTAGGGTCTCACCATGATAACCAAGTCACCTTAACTAGAGTCAACATCTAGGTTAATCTCTTAAGTTACAACTAGTAAAAGTCAAATCAACAATCGTCAATCCATTCAATAAATCAATAATTCTAAAAAGTCAAAATGACCAAATTACCCCTAGACTAAAAATAATAAATAAAATACCCTAATCACATGGCTAGGCTCTAGGGCAGACAGTCCCTACGATTTTACTAGCTGCACATCAGAATTATAAGTCATAATATTTAAATAGTTTTAAAATGATTAAAAATCACCAAAAATCATATTATTATTTAAATATCGTAATTAGATAAATTAAAAATACAAAATTTTAAAAATTATCCTCATTTTAGAAACTGGGTGTTACATTTCATCAACTTTTTGAGGTATAATTTTACTATTCTCTCCATCTCAATTTCTTACATTTTCTTTATTATTTATGGCTCCCAAGTTGTTTAATAGAGGAAAGAGGCTTCGAATCGAGGGTGCGTCCTCTTCGAATCCTTCTCGTCGTGTTGAACAACCCATTGGACAATCTATTCAACAACCCATTCACCCGTTGTTCAATCCACCTCGTCCTATTGACCCCAACATGTACGATGACCGAATATTTGTGTCACTAGACGCTTCCACCGAATAGTTTAGTGATTTTCGATCACGTCCCGTGTATGCGGGTCATCCTATTAACTTTACCATTTTTTTACAATATGATTCACTATTCCATGATTTATGTCTTGATGAACTTGTCACTACAAATTTAGTTATCTATCTCAATGCCATTCAAATATTTTATTGCAATCTTACTCATGATGATACATGTTTATATTCACGTGTTGCTGGCATTGACATTTTCTTTGATGACTTTGACTTGGCCGAGTACCTTGAAATTTCGGAGCCCAACTCATGGGAGAAACTTGTCGAAGCTCGCAAGTTTTAATTTTCCGATGGGTCATCCCTATAAAGCTTCAAGGACGATTTGTGTACATCTAACACACGTCCATACAAGCTTCTTGCCAAATATCTCAATCCTTATTTCTATGAACTTCATCGCATTGTCTTCAACACAATTCTGCCCAAAGTAGGATCTACTGATGAGGTAACATATTTTGAGATCTCTGCCTTGTATCATCTTTATTTTCATGTTCCATTTAATCTTCTACGTACTATGATGGACTGGATGATTAATGCTAGGAAGAAGCCCAGGTCATTGGTCTATGCTCTCTATCTTCCTATAATTTTTTGTTCTTTTCTTGTTCCCATTGATGAGTGTCAGTTCCTCCCTGCCTCTACCTTCCTATCTAAGGCACAACGGCTTCAGGCAGCTGTCTGCTCTCCTGCTAAGTCTCAGCACTCCAATGCTGAGGCTGACGCACCTGCTCTTGGACAGGATGTGCCTCCTCCTCCTGCTACTCTTGAGATGATTCAGACTATGCTTTGCGATCGGTTCACTTTAGAGGATGATCGCTGGACCCAGCTTGACTACCGTACCACCCTACAGATGAGTACCATAAGCAACTCACTGCATGACATTCGGTACTCTATGTCTCGTCATCCTTCTATGCCTATCCCTATAGAGCGGGACCCTGCTTGTGATGGATACCGTATCGATGACCCTTGGGTCATACGCTATCTGGATCCGGATGCGGCTTTCGTGGACCCTCGTCGTTCATTCACTGATCCTTCTGACGACGCTGGACCATCACGAGCTCTGTGATGGATGTGGTCTCCTACTTGCTGCTGTTGTTGAGGATCTTATGTTTATTTTTTCTGCACTATAGATTTCTAGTTTATGTAGTTGATCTTTATTGTATTGGACTTATTTATGTTTTGTGACTCTTGAGACACTTGATGCAGTTTTCTTTTGGTGTGCTTGCCAGTTATTTCCATTCTCTCGATAGTTGTGTTTGATAAATGACAAAGGGAGAGAATTATTTGATATTCACATTATCATCATATTATATTGTATTCTGTATCTGTGTTGTTTTGGGAAAGCTTGTATTTATCAGGACATTACATCGAAGCAATGTGTATGGGGGAGCTATTGCTAGTTCTGTACTGATTGCGGGAGAGCTACTATTTTTTAATGTGTCCAGGTATGAACATTGAATATACAAATATCATTTTGTCAATTATCAATATGGGAGAGATTGTTGACACAAAATCACAGTCAACCAAATATTGATAAAATTGACAATATAAAACTTGTCATAATTCAATATGACACATCAAGGCTGAACTCAGTACAAGACGGACTACGGCTCGTACCTGCAACATACTTTGTTTTGAGTCTTATTTTATATTTTTCTTAAGTCTAGATAAATGTAAACTGAGTTGCACTGAGCAATTTGGGCCTTTACCTACGCCTATACCTTAACCCAAAAGCTCCACCAAACCAAATTAGCCCATAAAGCCCAATGGACCAATTCTATCTTCTGGAGACAGAGTTCGGGCCGAACTCTGCCTCCACACAGAGTTCGGGCCGAATTCTTTCCCCTAAATTACAAGACCCTAATTTTTAGGGTTTGCTTATGCTAGTTGTCTAGCGGCCAAAAATTTGAATTCTTGACACAAAATTCTAGCCGAATTCTGCCTATCCAGAACACTATAAATAGGCCTTGAATTCTCACTTTTTAAATCATCCAATCTTCTCTTCTCTTCTCTCTAAAGCCTTATACAAGCCTTACCCTTCTCATCTACTAGCCACAAGGTCCCTAAGCCTCAAAGTACTCAGTGCCCTTTAGTTAGGAGTCTGTGCAAGAGTTCAAAAAGTCGCTTGGAAAATTCTAAGCATCGCCACTGCGATCTCTGTAAGAAGTTGACGTGCTCTTCTGAAGAAAAGGCACGGGATGTAACTACTATTTTACAAATAGTGGATTTAATCCTGAGCTAGAGTTCTCAGGCCTGGACTAGTCCTCCACGAGGAAAACCAGGTTAAAATCGGCTGTGTTTACATATGCTTTCTCGCAATTTATTATTTCTGCATTTACTCTGATTATTTACTGTTGGTGAAAGAGTTTAATTTTTAATTGGATATTATTGTCATAAACTCTATTCACCCCCCTCTAGAGTTGCCTTTTTGTTCTTCACATATATACATATATATATAAATACATATATATATATATATATTTATATATTTATATATATATATATATATATATATATATATATATATAAATATATATATATATATATATATATATATATATATATATATATATATATATATATAATAAAACAAAAAAAATAAAACAAAACAAAAACAACAAAAGGAGGGCTCGAACTCGGCCCGCTGGAACAGGGGGTGGTGTCTCTGAGCGCCATTCGGCTAACCAGGGGGTCAGCTCGAGCTTGCTGTTAGGTTTGGGGTTCACATAAAATATAAACCCAACCCAATAGTATAAACCCGTTAACTAAAAGAAGAAAACCCGTTAACCCAATAACCCGTAGTTCTGTGTCTTCGTGTCCTGACAGTTAGGGACACGAAGATGCACGAGTCCTGTGTCCAAGGCGTGTACGACACACACGACACAAGTTTCTCGTGTCCAAGTCCACCATCAAACTCACCGACTCGAAACGACCTATGTTCGTGAAAATGAGACACGGGGGTGAAGTAGATACAAAGGGACACGTACGTGTCCGGCGCGAGGAAGCTGTCGGGGGTGCTAGCGGCGGCTGTAGGCGTCGGGGTCGACGGAGGAAAGTGGCACTGGGTTCGTCATGTCGTGGCGAACAATATGGTAGTTGTGGATCACGACGGCGGTGGCTGTTGCGGTGGCGCTAGCAAGGGGTTAACTCCGACGAGCTTATCGTAGAAAAAAGGGCGCTAGGGCGGTGCTGGGGTGGTCGGGCTGGTGTTCTAGGCTAGGGTTCTGGTCGGGTAGCTTTTATAGGGTGGGAAGGCGGTGGAAAATTAGGGTTTAGGGTTAGGGTTTCGGTGGATTAGCCGGAGATGGCGACGGAGAAATGCGATGGTCGGCGGTCGTTTAGCATAAACCCCCTCCCAAATCTAGTTTCACACAAAGCCTCCACCGCCATACAGTTTGCAAAAACAAATTTGCAAAATACCCCCCCCCCCCCGCTCAACTCTGTGCAAATAAAATTTGCATAGACAAATTTGATTATTACATGCTGTATTTAAAACATATAAATATTTGTAGAAAGTAATTAAAATAATTTAATAAATTATAAATTAATATTTTTTAACCTTAATAAATCATTTAAAAATTATTTAAAAATCCTAAAAAATTTCTAGTATTTATAATAATTTATTTTAAGGATAAAAATGCTATTTAAAATAATAATTCTTTATTTATAATAATAATAAAATATTCAGGGGCTTACAATACCAGCCTCTATGTCTCCAGGTTGTACTGTGAAAGGTGCCATAGCATTGTCAAGAAAGGCTTGTCGTTCTTCATGTTCTCGGGCTATGGTCTCACACTCAGCATCTGCCAGCCTGTTTATGTTACCTCTGGTCAGATCCTGGTAAGACTGGATTGGCTCCTCTAACTCTGATAGGATTTACTCTAAGGTTGCTACCCTCTCTATGTCACCAAAGTTGCGTATGGAATCAATCGGATAAAGAGAAGTCCTCCTTACAAACTCATAAGGATAATTCTTTTCCATGGCCAACTGAACCAAGGAGCGCAGAGAGGTGAAAAAGGTATCCATATAAGTATGGATGAGACTACTCATCATCGCCTGCACACCAGGTGTTGCCTCTGCATTTGAAACTTCTCCTTCTACCAAAGCTGGAGGAATATTGGTAATTGCCGCAACATCAGCATTTGAAGGTCTTGGTACAGGTGTCTTTGACGAGCTTCTTCCATGGCAAGTATCCCGACATCCAAGGGAGCCATGGTTGAACTGAGGATAAATGCGGTAGGGACTATTAGGACTTCGGTGATCGTCCCTATATGACCTGTTGCAATTTAAATCAAAATCGTAATATCACACAACATTGAATAAAAAGCAATAGCAGATAAGGTCAGAAATTTACCTGGGCCGGTGGAACATATGGGGTGTCAGCAGGTGCAGTATCTCTTTCTATAATGAGTCATTCTATTATAGAAGTAGATACTATTAGACTTGCTTGGCTGTTTCCTGCCTCTAAGCCTCCTGACATGAAGCGACTACTCCCAGCCTTTGAGCCAATATGGCTGCCTCTAGCCCCTAATTCGGCTTGGTCTCCTCGGGCCTCCAATGTCGCCCTCTCCACTTTGAAAACATGTTCCATAGGGGCCTGAATCCCCTCAACATCAACGTCGGGGTTCTCATAACCCTCGAGGCCTTCGAGACCTTCAACAAGGTCCTCATCACCCTCATTATCCTCATATGGGCTTACATCACCCTCAACTTCAGCATCAGAGTTCTCAGCGCCAAGCGGCTCATCGGAACTCTGATCATCTTCACTAGGGCTTTGGTCGACCTGATCTTCAATAGGGTGCTCATCACCCTCAGCTGTAATCTGGCCATCTTTGGCCACCAAATTCTGACCCTCCTGGGTCGTTATTTGATCTTAGCTTAATTCAGCCTTTTTAAGATCTGAGGCAGCATCAACAGGGTCCTCCTCGATTGGCTTGTTCCCATAGTCAAAATCTTGCAACGCCTCTGTAATCTCTTCATCCAGTGAAGGTAGCTTGCTTGGTGCAATGACTGCAGCAGTCTGAGTCGTAGAAGGAGCTGGAACCTCTGCAGTCACCTCCTTTCAATCATGGTCCCCAATGCTCCCAACCAGGACGATGCTTCCTCATGAATGGCGGTTCGTGGAGCATCATCAAAAGCCAAAGGAGACGTTAGACCTGTAGAAGCATGGAAAATAATAAAGAAAGAGCCATACGGCCAGGAAACCCCATGCGGCTCAATCTTCATACGGCTCAGAAGACCCATGCGGCTCAACGCGTCTATGCGGCTCTTATCTCCATGCGGCTCAGAGAGGTGTCACGTTGCATACAAGCAACTCTTCCCTTACTGCATTAATGGCCTTGACGGCTGACAGCTCTGACAAGACGATAGCCCTGACACAAAGATGTAATTACGACTCTGTCATAATGACAGACTCCTAGGGAAACGAAGAAGATCTCTGACATAATCTCCCGAGATCCAGAAAATACCACGCAGCCTAGGCACGTGGACAGTCATATGCGACTCAGGCCGAAGTTTCCCTATGCGGCCCAGATCGAAACCGCCCTATGCGGCTCAAGCAGACGCCTCCCCCCCATGCGGCTCACGAGGACCATCTCCATGCGGCTCACGAAGGGGTTACCCGTTATGCGGCCACCTACGTCCATACGGTCCAGAATATTATGTGATTCGAAGGTTCGGGGGCTACTCTCCAACAGCCTTGCTACGTGGCCGGGCTTATACGGCTCAATCTTCATGCGACTCAGATCCCCTCAGCGGCTCCCAGGACACGTGTCATAAAGCTAATCAATTTCCCATATTTACTGCAATCAAAGATTGGGTCAAATCCCAATAATCTGGGACACGTGGCAGAAGAATGAATTAAACTTATTCATTCAGATTCGCAGACATCAGCAGATCATCATAAGGGAGATTTATTCCAATCAGCATTAATTACTGAGAGAATTTGGCACAATCTACATTAATGGCCCAGATCCATTACACTCAAAACTAATGGCCCAGATTGATCAATCAACAGGCCGCCGCCACTTTAAGGGACAATCATTGTAAACCCTAATGATGGCATTCCCTTCTTATAAATATCAAGGTGCCATTCCCTTGCAAAAAAAAGAGGACCCTTTTTCGAGATCAGAGAGCATCAGAATACTTGATGAGAAAAAGCAGAGAGAGAGATCAAAGGCAGCATTTCTTCAACGCCAAGCAATCTTCTTGAGCCAAGGCTGCATACCGATCGTCCAAGGAGTAAGGCAGAGCTGCCGTAGCTTTCCCGAGCCTCTATCGTCATCCCCTAGAATCTAAAATAAACAATTGTACTTAGACTGCTGTACCTAGGTTTTCGTCCCTAGGCTTTCTTTGTACAAGCGAGTTTGTAACGTTAAGTAAAAGTCCAGTCCTCCGATAATTGTTCTGCTCTTTTATATTTCATGGCAAACACGATGGCGACTCTGCTGGGGACAAACTTCTCCACGGCTGAGGAGTTGGTGACGCAATCGGATGCAGCCAAACTTGGCTTCACGCAACAGAAGATGGTCGTCCGCTTTGACCAACAGGCGTTTGAAGAAATGCTCTCTGAAGGGAGTGCTGGCCCGGTCCAGAAGCGAACCCGCACAAAGAAAGCTCGCTGCGAGTGGATGCCAAAATTATTTTCTCCTCCACAAGCTCTGGACGGGATACTCTCTGCTACCCAAAACGGCGAAGGCGATTCTCATACAGCTCCACTTTGAGCCGTAGAGGACTCTGCTGTCCCCAAGTCCGACAGAGAAAAGTACTACGATGCTGGACTTGCAGGGACAAAAAGTGACTCTATGCGCCCCATAAAAAAGCCGGACACTCCTGTGGCCAAATCTGCCAATCCTATACAGGAGGCTCATGCGGGTGAATCTACCAACCGCATGAAGAAAGTCTATGCGGGTGAATCTACCAACCGCATGAAGAAAGTCTATGCGGCTAGATCATCTAGCCGCATGAAGAAAACTCATGCGGCTGAGACTCCCAGCCGCATGAAGAACGCCTATACGGCTACGTCTGCCAGCCGCATGAAGATTACTGATGACAGCCGCATGACACCCACTCCACGTGGCTCTGTCTTCGACCGCCTATCTTATGGTCCTGATCTCTTGTGCTCCCAAGAAGATATGTCTGACTCTCTCCAGCATCACCTAGACTCTTCCTACTATGTGCCCTTACGCACTAGAGCGAAGAAGTCTAGGGCAGCGCGAGCTTGGCAAGCCCGATCCACTGATCCAGTCTTCTCTGACCATCCGAGCGTCCCGCATACCGTTATGCGGGCCTCAGATAGAAAGTTGTACCGAACCACTCGAGTCCAGCCTACGGCGGCAAACGGACAGAGAGGTTCGCAAAAGTCTCCCAAAGTCCAGGGAGCAAACATGGTCGATCCAGACCCATCTGACTTGCGTGAGGCCTTCCTCCACAAACGCAAGAAAAGAGAAGACGCATCGGGGTGCAAAGAGTCCTCCCACGGACGTTACTGCACCCAAGTCATCGTCAACTGCTGTTGCAATAACGCGACGGTACAAGAAGACTGGCATTCCGTCTTTCAAAGACTGCAACAGCCATCTTCAGAAAATGAGGCACTTCCCGTCGTCTCCTGCAACTCTGCACAGAAAGTCCCCGCTGATGGAAGAGGGAGGAAGACAAATATTCCTAGCCCGAAGATTTCAACCACTTCAACCAAAAGACTGTCGTCTAAGCGGGTGTCCACCACCGGAGTTTTCCAAGGTACTCGCTCTAAGACGAAATCTGCTACAGTGGGAGATTCGTTGTCCACAATGCAGAGGGTTGCTGGGAATGGGGGTAGCACTCCTCCGAACCTCCACAACAATCCGATGTTCCAAGAAGACGAGTCAGGAGAGGCAACTCTCCCATCAGATACAGCAAACCCCGACGTTCCCGAGGACGTCCACAACTCCCAAGACGAGGCGAACTCGGAAACTGGTGGTACCGTTCCTTCCGAATCCGAACCAGAGGAGAACATTCCCACATACCCCGACGACTTCTCACTACATGGGTATGATTCGGAGGGCGCTTCCTCCACCACTCTGTCCATCTCTCCTCATGTGAAGACAGTATTCATGATAGACAGCAGCCAAGGTGGTTCCAGCGATCGCCAACGCATCGACACTCTCGAAGCCATATTGCTTGCTGTAATGCCTGTGTTCGTATTACGTATTTTGGGATACGTATACGTATTTTATTCTGTATTACATGATTCCTTGTTTAGCTCTCGGCTTGGTTTAACTCTCGGTTTGGGTTGGCTTGGTTCGGCCGGCCCAATGCTTGGTTCATCATGGGCCATGGGTGGAGCACCTTAGCCTATGCTTCTCCTTCATTTCCACCACAACCCCCCCTCTTTATTATCCCCACCAACCTTCTCTCTCCTCCATAATTCTCATTTACTTCTCCTTCCCCTACCATTACTCTTCTCCACCAACCAAGAACACCATAGGCAAGTACAACTTGCTTCCACAAGAGAACTCCTTTTGATGGTTTCATTAGCTTCTCCTCATGATTCTAAACCACATTAGAACTTGTTATTTTCTATTTTGAGGCTTTAATTCTTGTAGATATAGAGGCTTGCTATTTTTAGATTTTGGTGGTTTTGATCTATCAAACTTCCTTGTTTTCAAGTTTTGATGGTTCCATGTTTTAGAGAATTTCATTCTACCCAATTTTGACCTTTGGAAAGTTGGATTCGGACTTGTTTTGACCAAGATTTAGACAATTGAAGCTTAGATTCAACTTAGAGTTCTTGCTGTTCTAGCCATTTGGAGAAGACAGTGAACAATGAGCTAGCTTTTTAGCTTACGCCGCTGACTTGTGTACGCTGCTCTTTAGCGAGCGTACGCTGACTTGTGTACGCTGCTCTTTAGCGAGCGTACGCTGACTTGTGTACGCTGCTCTTTAGCGAGCGTACGCTGACTTGTGTACGCTGCTCTTTAGCGAGCGTACGCTAACCTTGATACGCTGCCTGTTGGCAGCGTGTCTTGAGCGTACGCTAGCTTGAGCGTACGCATGCCCTGGTACGCTAGCTTAAGCGAGCAAGGCGTACGCTGGCCCCTTTCGTACGCTAGCTTGAGCGCACGCAGTCTTGAGCGTACGCTAGCTTGAGCGTACGCTGACCTGTAGCTTGAGCGTGCCCTGGTGTACGCTGACCCTTGCGTACGCTTCCCATTGGAAGTGTATGGACCCTTTGGTACGCTAGCTCGAGCGTACGCTGGCCTGAGCATAGTTTGACCTGAGCGTATGGCCTTTGGGCTGACTTGGTCTCATATCAGCGTGTCAGATTTGGTTTTATTTCCCTTAAGCCTGGCTCTTCTATAGCCCTGTATATTGATATTTTATTAGATATTTGGTTTTATTTCCCTTAAGCGTATGGCCTTTGGGCTGACTTGGTCTCATGAACTTGATAATTGTGAATTTACTTGATATGTTTGGAATTGATAACTGAGCACGACCTGATAGTGACCCGTAGTGGTGCACTCCTGACATGAGTAACCTGACATGACCTGATAGTGGCCCGTCGTGGCGCACTTCTGACAAGTACACTTGACCTGATAACCTGACATGTTATATCTTGATAAGATGTTGCGACGGCTACTTGGCATGACATGACCTGTATAATAACCTGGACACCGTGGGCGATTGTGTTTGTATAAATAATCCAGTCCTGTCTTGCATCATGTCTAGGAGGGGACTCCTGAGTACCACGGTCAGGAGCACCCCACTAAAATGGACTAAGGCTAATATCTAGAATAACACAGTAGTCATGAAGAGATTTCCCAGCTACAGGCAATCCTGTTACCTGGGCGTGCTTGGGATCTGTAGCCTGCCGTCGAGTAGGGCACATTTCCAGCACACTGTCATGTGTTGCACCCTTTAAGCTACTTAAGGGTACATGTATTTGCTAGACGATGTACCCACCTGAATACAACCCTAATCTTTCGACCTGGGTAACCTGGATGGTCTGCAGGGCTTGTGGCTGTAGAATAATCTCGCTGCATCTTGTTAGTAATTAGGCTTGTGACAACCCTAGTTAGTTAAAGTATCAAGCCATAATTCTTGCTTGGCCGTGAAGTGATTGGATGGAGTCTAACCAGTCTAGTCTTGCCCGGATCATGTTCCAGATCATTGAATGACCAGAATGCTTGTATTTATTTTATCAATAAATGGTGAGAATTCCAAGCTCTGTTCAGACGAAGGGTTACAACCCCGGTCCTTGTTTGGTTTACGGGTTGTAACCTGGTTATCTGAATAGTTCCATGGTTATCTCGTCGTATATCATCCTGATGTATTTTCTTTATTTCCAGTTCTTACTTTTACTTGTATCTTGTGCTGATTGCTGGTTTTAGTTCTTAAGTGAAGCTTCCTTTGTGGCACTTGCTCTTTCTGGGGTCTGACCCAGCTGGTTTTGTGTGGCCAGATTTTGGAGCAGCTACCGAGGATCTACCGACCTTCCAGCCAGATGGTGGCCACTAGACGGAACCCTGGCAACGAGTGGGTTACTTTTGGCTCTCTCACTCTATTGTAAAAATATTCTTTTGAGGCGTTTAGCCGACGAGCACCTGTTTAGCTCGATTGCACTTTACTTACTGTCTGCCTACGGGCTGTAACATGATTAACAGATCCTAGGGTTGATCATGTATGACTAAACTCTTGCTAGTCCTCACATTTTATAACGACTAGCTTCATGATCAGCTGAATATGTAATATTTGGGATGCCTTATTATTGTATATTTAATGATCATACATCTTGTAACATTTACTTCCTTGCTGGTGATTGAGACACTAGGCTTGTTCATGACCATAGGAGACTGTTGGCTTGTAGTAAACCCTCATGTATCTAGACAGCCGTGACCGTATAGCGAGATGGATTCCATTTCAATATACGTAGCTAGCTATGTCTGCCCCCGCTCTCCAGTATTCTGGTTCTGGGGCATGACACTTGCCTTGGTCAAGTCTGTGGACGAGATCAAAGCGGCCCTTCCAACTCTGCAAGGAGGGACGCCTGCCCAAATAAGTGCGGGACCTGCGGTCAACACGAATTCGAATTCGGCGGCACCAAACTCGGGCAACAATCCTCCTGAAACAACGGCCCCCACTGTCGTGGACGAAGCCCGCAAGGCGAAAAGAGAGGTCCAAGAGCTCCGAGCCATGTTTTACGCTCGAGAAAATTCTCAAGACCTCAGAATACGGCAACCATACCCTGCTGCATGGAGGGATGTCCCCTTCCCGCCAAGATATAAGTCGTTCAATATCAATCCTTATGATGGCAAGACCTCAGCAAGTCGGTACATCACTTACTTCGAGGTTACCACCGACCATCTGCCCTATGACGATGCCATTCTCACACGTTTATTCATCGGGGCATTGGAAGGGGTCGCCTTCGATTGGTATCGCAACCTGCCAGACAACTGCATCCACTCCTTCGCCGGCTTCAAACGAATGTTCTTGGAGAGATTCTACGAAGTAGGGCAAGACATCACAATGTCCACCCTCATGGACGTCGTCCAAGGGGAGAAAGAGCTGACAAGGAACTACATCGAGCAATTTCGCCAAACCGCAATGAAGCTGCCGTCTAGAAATCCGGATTCCTCCTTGATTGAAATTTGCCAAAAGAGATTGCTCCCAACAATCAGTCTCTGGATGGGCGAAAGTCAATTCAAGGACTGGAAGACGTTCATTATCAGTGCCACAAGCGCCGAAGAACGATTGAAGATGGCCCGCCAATTGGGACTGCACATCTCGGTCGGAGAGAACAAGGGCAAGCGTCCTAACAACGACAATGGGGGTAGCCCCTCCAACAATCGGGACAACAGGGGTAAGTAGGCTATGGTGGCCGACACAGCACAGAAATTTGAGCCAAAGCCGGCAGATAAACAATGGCCGCAAATCACTTACTCCTTCGAAGACGATCACGTCAAGCCCATCTTGGACATGCTCATACAAGGAGACAAAATTCAGCTTCCTCCACCAAGACGGGAACCGCGGCCGGCAGAGATGGAGAACCCAAAATACTGCCATTGTTACCGCTACGTCCATCATGCCACACACGACTGCTACCAACTAAAACGGTACATCCAAAATCTCATCGATTCGAACGCACTGGCCATCGATTTCGAAGAGGTAACCGTGGCAGCCAATATGGTGTCAGTACAATTCGACAGCTTCCCTCCGACGTAAACTCAAGACGGGGTGGTCCCCATCCCTCTGGCGACAATGGAGATTGCTAATCTTCTACCTCCCCGAGATCAGGCTACTGGTCTAGTACCCCTCACCACATCACGAGGGGAGGTCATGTGGGTCCATCCAGACTTGGTATCAGAAGTGACTCAGCCCACACCATCTTCCATTTGCAAGAAGAAGAGTAGAAAAGTCAGGTCCTGCCGCACAGTCTCGGCAGATATCGAAGAAGCTACAGCCGTAGTCACGCGGTCTCGGGCACAATCCCAACCTGTGGCTGACAATCCGGCTGAAGATCATCAGCCCGCTACAACTGACGCTCCGGGACCGGCTCAGCCTCCGACGACCGACAAGCCTAGGCCGAAGGAGACTCGCTTTGACAAATCCCTCCGAAAAGATGCATCACAAGGGCTGGAGAAGCCCTACAACTTTGACATCTTAGCGCAATTGGCCAACACACCGGCCAAGTTGTCATTATACGAGCTTCTGAGACTCTCCAAGGATGTTCGTGCGGCTTTGAGCGATGCACTCCAAAATGCCGACGCATACCTGGCTCAGGTCAACCTCACCGGAGAAGACCCGCCTGCAGATCTCCAAGACAGCACCTGCACGGGAGCGATGCCCAACATTGTCTTCACTCCGCAGGACATGCTCATCAAAACCAACCTGCATGATCGCCCGCTGTACTACACTGGATACATCGGCGACGTAAAGCTGGATCGAATACACATTGATCCTGGCTCTTCCATAAGCATTATCCCGAAGGGTCTGCTACATCATCTCTGCATCCTAATGCATCGCCTGACGATTACAAGCACCGCCATCAGCGGTTTCAATTTGGGCAGGAGCTATCCAATTGGAAAGATTCGTCTGAAGTGTCAAATTGGTGATCTCCAATCCGAAGTCACCTGCTACATCATAGATGCAGACACTTCATACAACATCCTCTTGGGGCGCCCGTAGATACACGATTATATGATCGTGCCTTCCACGCTGCACCCGTGCTTTAAATATGTCGACAAACACGGCTTCGTGAGGACGAAATTTGCTGATATCGATCCCTTCAAAGGGGTCGAATCCTACTACTCAGATTCCTGCCTATACGAAAAGTCGAAGAGGCACCTTGAGGAAGGAGATGTGCAAGCTCGTACCGAGACATCCACAGGATCAGAAGAACCTCTGACGATCCACCTCCAAGCTCGCAAACCTGGAAAGTCCGTACCCCTTACAGCCACTCTGCGTAAGGACGCAATCAGCCTCTCGGCACAAGAAGAGCAGATGATAATCCGGCTGCCAAGGTCTGGCCAAGTACCAAGACCCAAAACAGAGCCACTGACAATCAGGCTGCCAAGAGTCGGCCGGCTACAAACAGAGAAGCTCAATCCCTCCGATAAGCCAATGACGATACGCCTTCCCAAGAAGGGTCGTCACCCCGATGCAAGGTCTGGAACTTCTAGCGAACCAACCACTCCCCGCCCAGCATCGAGTACCAAGCTGGGGGTCGCTAGTCTACCAACAACTCTGCGCTCTGCTCCACCAGCGGAACCTCTGACGATCAAGTTGCCCAGGTCGTCCTCTCAATCTTTGTTTATACAGGGGGTAGCCGAAGAGGAATCGGAGCTAGCCAAGTATGTGGCTACCCACACTGATGTTCCCTCTGCAGATGATGTAATCCCCTAGAAAAGATACCTTACTTCATCAATAAAGGGCTATCTTTGAACTACCTCGAGCTTAATAAGCTTTGTACAATATATGCTATAGAATGCGGTATGGGCACTCACCTACACACACAAGTGACAAATGTGTACACCGCGATCCAGCTTACTCCAGTGGAAGACGCTTACCGCATAATTGAGGGAGGGGACCATCCAGTCATCTTCGGCCGGAAGGACGATCCGCATCCCTTCACCATAGAAGAAGTCGACCATGGGCCAGACACCGGGAGACTGCCTCTGTATCTTTATAGTCCCCAATCCAAATACCTCATGTAAAAACAGGGATATGATCTGGAGACGACGCCAGGTTTGAACTACGGTACTGGACGACGATTACCTTTGAAGCCACCGGTCCCGGCAGGCAAACCACGGGACTACTATAGCAAGACTCGATGTAGATTAGGGTATGTAACACCCACGACGACCCCTGAAAGTTCAGATGAAGAATGTGACTGGCATTCACGTTTAACCGGGTCACCAACTTCTGACTCGGATACCAGCATCGGAGACCTATTCAGGCAAGTCTTGTCAGTCAACATGGCATTCGTCGACGCTTATGAAGAAGATAAAGACATCCCTGAAATCCTCGAGCTAGAGCCGTGGGCCCAACAGCTAGATGCACAATGGAAAAAGTGGTTCGAACAGAGAGAACCTCCTACAGAAGATGAGGTCATACAAGTGGATCTCGGCAGCGAATATTCTCCAAAACCGATCTTCGTCAGTAAAAGCCTAACAGACGAAGAGCGAGAATCGCTGCTAGAACTTGTCAAAGAATATATTGATGTGTTCGCCTGGAGCTATGAAGACATGCCGGGGTTAAATCCTGATATTGCTCTTCATAAACTCAACATTCGGTCGGACGCAAAACCAGTCAAGCAACAACAGCGACGCTTTCGCCCGGGCATCATGGATACGATCGAAGCCGAAGTCAACAAACTGATAGCCATCGGCTTTATACGCGAGGAGCAACATCCAGACTGGGTCGCCAACATAGTACCCGTCCTCAAGAAGAATGGGAAGATTCGAATCTGCATCGACTTTCGCAATCTGAACGAGGCATGTCCCAAAGATGAATTCCCCCTCCCTATCACAGACATCATGATTGACAACTCCTGCGGCTTCGAATGTATGTCATTCATGGATAATTTCTCGAGGTACAACCAAATCAAGATGTCTCCTGACGACGAAAAGCATACATCATTCCGAACACCAATTGGCACATACTGCTACACAGTCATGCCGTTCGGTTTGAAGAATGCCGGCGCCACATATCAAAGAGCCATGAGCATCATCTTCAGAGACCACTTACGCAAGACGGTAGAGTGCTATGTTGATGACATCGCTGTCAAGAGTCGCTGTAAGGGAGACCATCTGTAGGATCTGAGGACGGTATTCGACCTGATGCCAGCATACAATTTGAAAATAAACCCCACAAAATCCTTTCTGGGCGTATCTAGCAGAAAGTTCTTGGGCTTCATCATCACCGCCCAGGGTATCCATGTAGACCCTGAGAAGACAAAGGCAATTATGGAGATGGGTCCCCCGAGAAATCTCCGCAAACTCAGAGGCCTTCAAGGGAGACTAGCTTATATCAGGAGGTTTATTTCTAACCTCTCCGGGCGATGTCAACCATTTACCCACCTCATGAAGAAAGGCATCTCGTTCGTATGGGACGAAGAATGCCAGCGTGCCTTCGACAGCATCAAAGAATATTTGTCGAACCCTCCAGTCCTGGTGGCCCCGGTTGCTGGAAAACCATTCCTGCTCTACGTACGAGCAATGGAACATTCCCTCGGGGCTCTGCTGGCACAAAACAACGATGCAGGCCATGAACAAGCCATATATTACCCCAGTCGAATGATGATGGGGCCAGAGCACCGATATACCGCTGTGGAGAAGGAATGCCTTGCCTTGGTGTTCGCCATTCAGAAGATGCGGCACTATGTCACGGGACAAACAATACATGTGATCTCACGAGTCAACCCTCTCAGGGTCCTCATGACTAAACTAGGGGCACTCAGCTTTCGCCTCGCTACATGGGTAATATTGTTGTCCCCCTATCATATGATCTTCGTCCCACAGAAGGCTGTTAAAGGTCAAGTCCTGGCAGACTTTTTGGCAGCCCACCCGGGCTCGGAGTCATCCAGAATATATGAAAAAATCCCAGATGAGGTCGCCGACTCGCATGCAACCTCTCACGATGATATATGGCGAATGTTCTTCGACGGTGCTTCGAGAACCGGACCCAAAAGCAACATCGTCGTCGGAGTCGGGGTGGTGCTAGTCTCCCCTTCCGGATTGGTGATTAACAACACTTATTCTCTCACAGAACCCTGCTCTAACAACGTGGCCGAGTACAACGCTTTGGTCATTGGCCTCTAACTTGCAAGGGAGCTGGGGGTAGAATATCTTGAAGCATACGGCGATTCTCGGTTAATCGTCAATCAGATCCAGGGCCCATACGAAGTTCGCCACGAAGACATGATTCCCTATCACCAGATAGCGATCGACATCATCTCGTCATTCGAGGGGATTTTCATCGAGCACGTCCCCATACTCCGAAATATCGAAGCAGATGCCTTAGCAGGCCTGGCCGCTTCCCTAGCAGTGCCAAATTATACTCAACAATCGGTGGATGTGATAGGCCATGAACTGGTCTGCCCAAAGAACAACGTTCAACTCATGGCGAGTTATTCTGCCCAGTCGATCGATGAAGCCCCAGACTGGAGACAACCATTCATTGACTTCGTAGTCTACGACATCCTGCCCGAGAACCCAAAGGAAGCCACCTCCATCAGACGACGTTCTCTCAGATTCTTCTACGATACAGAGACGAAAATGCTGTATCGGCGATCGTATGATGGATTATTGCTTCGGTGTCTGTCAAACGCGGAAGCCAAAGAAGCCATACGAGAAGTTCATAACGGTGTTTGCGGGGCCCATCAGCCTGGCCCTAAATTGACCGTCTATGCCGAATGGGCTACTACTGGCCCACGATGGTAGCAGATGCGATAGACTATGCTAGAAAGTGCAAAGCCTGCCAAGTCTACGCGGACTTCATCCATCAACCATCCGAATTTCTACATCCGACAGTGGCGTCCTGGCCATTCGAAGCATGGGGGATGGATATCATCGGTCCGATTACTCTACCTTCCTTCCGAGGATATCGCTTCATACTCGTAATCACAGATTACTTCTCCAAATGGGCGGAAGCTATCCCGCTTGCAGAAATAAAGACTTCAAACGTGATCAACTTTCTTAAGCATCACGTCATCTATCGCTTTGGACTGCCCCGAAGGATCATCCACGATAATGGTCCGCAGTTTGTAAGCCACGCCTTCTATCGGTTCTGCGACAAGCACCGCATCCAGAATATTGCTTCGATGCCATACAATCCAGCAGCAAATGGGTTGGCAGAAGCATTCAACAAAACCATCATCAAGTTACTCAAGAAGTTCGTTCGTCTAACAAACGCGACTGGAACGAGAAGCTTGGTGAATGCTTATGGGCGTACCGTACCACAGTCCGAACAGCCACAGGGAACACACCATTCTCCCTGGTGTACGAGAGTAAGGCAGTTCTCCCATTAGAGACCCAAATACCCTCGCTTCGTGTCGCTCTTACTTACCAATTGACGACGATGATAACTACCGTCGCCGGCTACAAGAGTTGGAGGCCTTAGATAAAAAGCGCCTCCTGGCTCAACAAAGAATCGAGCTATACCAAGCACGCATCTCCGGAGCCTTCAACAAGAAGGTCAAAATCCGAACATTCCAGGTGGGCGATCTCGTTTTGGCAATCCGGAGGCCGATGGTCATGACTCACAAGACCGCCGGCAAGTTCCAGCCAAAATGGGAAGGTCCATTTATCATCGAGGCTGTATTCTCCAACGGTGCTTACCGCCTCGCCAAGCAAAACGGAGACTTGCTCATATTGCCCGTCAATGGCAAGTTCCTGAAGAATATTATGTCTAAACGGCACATTCCAGATTATCGAGTCATGTGCCCGCTGGTACCGCTGAACTCACACCTCCACATTCCAGATTATTGAGTCATGTGCCCGCTGGTACCGCTGAACTCACACCTCCACATTCCAGATTATCGAGTCATGTACCCGCTGGTACCGCTGAACCCCCGTCTCAACCTTCCAGATTACCGAGTCATGTACCCGCTGGTGCCGCTGAACTCACACCTCCAAATTCCAAAATTATCGAGTCATGTACCCGCTGGTGCCTCTGAACTCACATTCTGGTCACTCTTTCAGATAGTAAGTCATGTATGATCATACCTCTGAACTTTCTTTCTGGAAGAGATCCCCCCTCATGATCCACTACCCGCACTCCCAGTGCACAAAAAGGGTAATCGATCCACAAATTTCTAAAACGGCCATGTCCTCATTACCTCTGAGTCGTTTCACTTCCGCCAAAAATAAATCACCCCTTACATAGAACTTCCATGTCCCATTACCTCTGAGTCGTTCTATGTACCCTCCTTCATTGAGCCCACTCCTGTCATGTCCTCATTACCTCTGAATGGGAAGGCTCCATCGAAGAAACCTTCATGCTTGCCATGTCCTCATTACCTCTGAGTAAGTATGATGATTCCCTTTTGACTTATTATCTGTACCCACAACCAGGGTACGCTAAGGGTAATAGGTCCACAAATGTCCTCTGTTGACCACAAATGTCCTCTGTTGACCACAAAAGTCCTCTTTTGACCACAAATATCATCCGTTGAGTCCACTCCTACCATGTCCTTATTACCTCTGAGTAGGAAGACTCCACGGCAAAACCCTCGTACTTGCCATGTCCTCATAACCTCTGAATAAGTAGGTTGGTTCCCCTCTATCCTATTATCTGTATCCTAAGTTGGGGTACGCCAAGGATAATAGGCCCACAAATATGCTTTGCTAAGTCTCTTAGTACAGGCCCACTATTCCTCATCATGCCCCGGGAGCCCAGCTCCATGGCATTCTACATCCCGATACTGGGAACGTCCACGACCACCTCGCCGTAGAACTGTTCTAAGTATCCCCAGTCAAACTTGTTACCTGTACCTAAAACCAAGGTATGCCATAGGTAATAGGTCCACAAACAAGTCCCTCATGCGGGGTAAACATCACCACAATATCACAGGTACAACAAGCAATGCAAATAAAGGGTAGAATGGAAAGTACTCTTTATTTGAAAGACGAAAAAAGCATTACATGTTTTGGGACCACGTCCCTCTCAAAAAAGAAAAGAAAAAGAAAACAAGAACAAAACAGGAAGAAAAGGCCGACTATAGCTCAATATTACACAACTCTAGGAGTCGGTTTCTCACCAAGGCAGTCCCCCGCTCAAGCCTCTGTTTAGCTCGGCGCTCGGCCTCTTGGGACAATTGCTCTGCGTCATTCAAATACATATATGCCTGTCAGTCGTTCTCTATCTTCTTCAGGGCATGTTCTAGATTGGCAGAAGCCCTAAACTTGTCAGCCTCCTGGATGGCAATCCCTTTCTCATTAAAAGCAGCTTCCAGCTCAGACTCTAAGAAGGCCAGCTTTCTCTGGAGCTCGAGGATTTGCTCCCGGGTGTCGGTTGCCCCGCGGGAGGCAGCCGCTTTCCGAGCCGCGCATTCTTCAGTCCGACGGCTCCACAGATCGTACAACCAAGTCAAATCCTGATGGTCCTTCAATATAACCGGCTTGAGCGATTCCTGGGCAGCCATCACCTTCTCCTCCGCGGTAACGAAGAAATTGTGCTCTTGATTTATTGCCGCGGTTAGATCAGCCTGTCGCAGCATACGAAACTGGGCCACGAGACGATCAGCCTCTAACAGCTTAGGCTCCAGAAGCGCGGCCAGTTCCCCTCCACCAAGGAGTGTTTTAAGGATATTGATCTGGCCACCGGCGCATTGACAGGCCAGAGCAAAAGGAGTCCCCCTTTCCATAGCTGCCTCGATCCCCCTCTTCAGGTGGTGGTGAAACTGTCGACCACGTCCTGGGATACTTCATCCAAAACCTCTGTAGAGGATGGCGTCAAAGGGAGGGTGGCAGGCATTACCAAAGGAGTAGCCTCAGAACTTGCCGCCCCCGCCACCAAGAAAACAAATTCTGTGCGGAAAGATGCATGAATGGCAGCTAGCTCCTCTTCCGCCGCCCGAAGAGCCTGGATGCTGGGCAGGGCAGAAAGGTTAACCCTCGAAACTATATTGGCAGAAGAGGGTGCAGGAGGCATCGTCCCTTGCCCCAGCCGTATTGCCACTTGGGTTCCCGAACTCGACCCGGCTGGAGGCCCCTCATTATCGGTTGGAAAAGAAGGAGGCACACGTGCTTCCGTCCGATCCTCTTCGATAGAGTCCGCCCCGACGATGACCGTCACCGGCAATAAAGGGGTGGGAGTTGTACGTCCAAAGCAACCATTAATCGACGTAACCCGAAGGATGGGATGATGGAGTAAACAGGCTTCCTCACAAGTTAAGGTTGATTTATCTTACCAGGAAAAGAACATGGAGGCTATGACTCGTTCGCAACTGGCGTAGTTTCCCCACCCGCGGCTCCTGAGCCGAAGTCAATCGGTTTCTCTGTCACAGCCATTCCTGAAAGGGAGCCAGCCAGGACAGTGTCAGCCTGTTGAAGTTCAGATGTCTCATGGACGGGCACAGTAGAGCCCCCATCCCCCTGGGTTGAGGTCCCAGCAAGGTGAGACTCCTCGGCTGCCTCCGGAAGAACCCCGACAGAAATGATAGCAGTGCACACGTCACTGACCAAATGGGACAAGACCGGATCGACCCTCGACAATCGGGTCCTGAGAAGCAAACTCATCTGACGCCTACAAAGAGCAAAAGAAATGATTAGGCCATAGTTTGGAAAAAAGAAAGAGAAAGTAGCTGCAATTCAAATCACCTCAGAAACAGCGTCAGCATCATCAATAAACAGCCTGCGACGTCTTACCGCAGCACGCTTCGTGGAGTAGGATCTGCCATCATCAGTATACGCACGCCTGCTCCGTTTATACAAAGGAGCGGGCACAGCAGGTGGTTGATCCTCCACCACCTCGTCCGGACCAGTAGGCAGCTGACCCGCCACCCTTTCTTCCGATATAACAGGGGGTTGATTCCCCACTTCCTCGTCTGAAGAATACGACGAGTCATCAGCGTCTTGCTCATCATCCTCTTCGTCCATCGCAGTGGACTTGAGTCCGGCGCAGGAACCCTGTTCGTCCCTCTCTTCCTCTTCTTGGATCCCTCTAGCTTCTCGACCAAGCCAGTGCCAGCAATGAACCTAGTATTCATGTCAAAGTCGACAGGAGGCTTGCTCGCTGCAACATGATAAAGGGCCGCCATGTAAAAAATATTCCCTGCCGTCTTAGCATCAGGGACGAGAAGCTAGCACGGGTATGGACTGCATTGTAATAATGCCAAGCCCGGATGCCATCAAGGACGCTGCCCTCAAAACGCACGCTCAAGGAAGCAGCTGCATGAAAAGTCACGCACGCTCAAGGGAGCAGCTGCGTAAAAAGTCACGCACGCTCAAGGGAGCAGCTGCGTAAAGTCACGCACGCTCAAGGAAGTAGCTGCGTGAAAAGTCACGCACGCAGAGAGCTGCGTACGCGTAAAAACACGCACGCAGGGTCTGGGTCTTCTTCTCCATGGCTGAGAAGAAGCTCCAATGGCTCCAAAACTTCAAAACCTCATAACTTGGCTATCCGAACTCCAAATCTAGATTTCCAAAGTTCTAACCAGGGTGGAATTGAATGCTCTTCACATGGAAACATCAAAAACCCATAAAATCCAACTTAAGTAGCTCAAACCATGCAAAATCCAAAAATAGATATAACTAGATCTACAACAATGGAGGCTCCAAATCAAAAACCTAAGTTCTAACGTTGATCACCATGTCCTAATCTATCAAATGGACAAGAAAAGAGGGTTCTCATGTAGTGAAAGATGCACTTGCCTAGGGTTGGGAGAGTTGTGTAGAGGAAGGAGAAGAAGAAGGAAATTAATGGTGGTGGTAATGAAGAGAGAGAGTGGTAGGTGGGGATAAAGAAGGGGAGTTGCGGTGGGGATGAGGGGTAGCATAAGCTAAGGTGCTCCAATACATAAACCAAACCGAACCAACCCAATAAAACTGAGCCAAGCCAAAACCCAAATACAAGAAATACCGAAATTCCACAGGCTGAGAAAAAATAAAAAAATACATGCCAAAAACCCAGATACGAGTAAAATACGAAATACGAAAATACGGGGAATACGGAAAATGAGGGTGACAGACACTGCGGCGTAGGCTGGGCGTTGTTATGTTCTCATACCCTTAAAGTGGGTGCGGGTCGTGACACATTTTTAGTGGTGGCCCATGCAGGTCGAGTTTATGTAGTGGTATTCGAACTAGAGTATCACTACAGCCTGCAGTAGAATTAGGATATTTTTGGAGGTACTCAATCATATTAGAAAAACTCTTATTCAGATTCCGTATATCTACATTTTGCCGCTTATTGTCTTCCTTTGAATTTAAATTGTCCTCCCTTGATATTTTGACTCATTCTCAGCAATTGTTTCTTTTTGATCTGTGTCTCCATGTCACGCCCTAAAACCAGAATACTGGAGAGCGGGGGATGACTCAGCTAGCTACGTATTACGGGTAGATGAATACCGTATAATACGATCAATGCTGTCTAACCAGACGAGGGGGTGCATACTACATAAATC
>JANAVB010014776.1:0-19700 GCA_029216955.1 Iris pallida
TTAGAACCTGTACTTCTATCTAGGTTGCACAAAATCTGGAGGGAAATTTTCTGTGACCAATCCCTATTATTGCTATATATAAGGTCCGATAAACCACCAAATGTGGCATATTTGCTATTTTTAGTGTTGTAACCTTGTTAATGTGCCTAAATTGTAATGAGTTTCAAAGGAATCATAATGTTAGCCTCACATGAGAAATACTAAATGTGATGTCGAGCATAATCTTTCCAAAATGAGTTTGTTGTGTACTTATTTGTCCTTCTATCTCACAGGATGTCAGGTTGGACTTGTTTAGAGGACATAATGTGCCAAGCCAGCATACAAGGATTCGTAGAAGAGAATTGGGTGTCGTTTCAACATTGAAAGTTTTACACCCTCTTTTCTTTTAATTTATAAATCTTTGGTACCAGCAGACGAGGAAGTAATAAAGCAGAAACAACTACTACTCTCACTGAGAAAATTAGTGAAAAAAGAATGGTCCAGTGCTCAGCTGCACCTGTATGGATCATGTGCTAATTCATTTGGGGTTTCCAACAGTGATGTTGACATTTAACTTTCAATTGATGATACCAATATGAGCAAGTCAGAAATTTTGTTGAGAATAGCAGATCTATTACAGAAGGAAACTCTTCAAAACGTGTAGGTAAATATAACATTTATGATCATTTATGTCATTGACTCAAAGTATAACCTCCTAACAGTATCTTTTGTTCACCTCGCTCTAAAGTTGTTTAAAATTCTATAAAGCTAAAGTATACGCTTGTTTTGCAAAGCTTTAAATACAACATATGGGCATGCTTCCTTATTTCCTTTCCTTTATATGTTCATATTTAAGGTTGTCAAACTGTTGTCAGGTCTACACTTTAGTGATCTCATTATAATAACTGGGATAGCTTGTGATATGTGCGTTAACAATCTTCTAGTTATTATTAATACAAAGCTACTTAAGAATTATGCACAGATTGATGACAGATTATGGAAGTTAGCTTTTATTGTGAAAGACTGAGCCAGACATACAGCGGAACCTTATCTAGTTATGTGTAAGTTAATATATCCATGCTTGCCCCTATCAGCTGTAGATAAGTTGTTCCGCTGTTGTAACTTACAGTTTTTTACTTTCCAGGTATGTGCTAATATGCATTCACTTCTTGAAACAATACAAGCCCGCAATTCTTCCTTGTTTACAGGTTAGTTGCATTTCATATTGAAGAATGAATTTGATATATTTGTTGTTTTACCTTGGACATCGAGACAATTAGTCGGATACTGTTGATAATAAGCATAAACTCTCTTATGAAGAGATTTATATGCTTAATTTTTGCACAAAGAAATTTATATCTAATATGACTGAAGCTAACTTTTAGATATTTATATTCTACTAACTTTGTGCTGGAATATGGAATTACATTGATAAAAAATAATGGTAAATTATATGAAATGATTTTAAATTCATTAAAAAGAATCGATTCAATAGATTTTTTAATATAAAACTAGATAATATCTGTAGAAAGAAATGTTAGGTTGTTTTCACATTTATACTTACCAACCGTCAATGGAGATGATTGGATATTGAAACGACCATAGAAATTCCAATCAATCACTTCTTTGGTTACAGATCAGCAAAAGCTTAGGTAGCGAGAACACAACCATACATTGTAAAACTTGACTTTTATAGTCATATATCAATATCAACTATAATACAGTGCAACATTCCAAAATAAAATGCTACAACTGTTGAATCAGAATATGTAAATGAACCATAAACAAAATAAAGTAGAATAAAATAAAATGGCAAGTTATTCTAAGAAAATCATATAAAATAACAAAGACATCATAAATTTCATAGCCCATTCTCTTCTTTGTGTGAGCATGTTGCAAAACAGAGTTGTGGCTCATCCGCAATGAAGAAAAAAATGCGAACTATGAAATCGAAGTTCATAAGAAATATGTAGCTATGAAACCCTAAACTGACAAGAAATCTCAAGTTTTTCCAAAAAAAATTGCATTTAAAGAGTCTCTTGCAAAAATCAAGTTTATATTGAGATTTCAATGGTTGATTCGGTTCACCAAATTTAGCGATCCGGATCAAGTACCATAAAACTCCAAATAGGAAATATACCTCGAATAGGAACACTCATATCAAGATGGTTCAATTGGGGTTTAGGTCTACGGGTAGGTATGTATGCAACCACCTTGAGAAGGCAAAGCTTTGAGGGTTTTCGTGCCTCCTTTCTTTATCATCCACTTTTTATCAGTAATGGCTGCAATCCTTTGAGAAGGCAAGGCTTTGAGGGTTTTATACCACCATTCTTTATCTACTTTTGCATAAGATGGCTACTATCTTCCTTTTCTCTTTTAAAAGCAATACAACTGTTCAAGTATGGCAGTATCGACGGTTTTAGATTGGAGTATCAGTATTTTGGGTATTGGAAGGTATATAACTATTAATAAATTTGTTTAAAATTAAAAATAAATATTTTCTACATTTAGACATAATTTTGATTATATTGTTTCTTAGTAATTTTGAAATTTAATAGTAACCATTGCTGGTTGGTTTACTTACGATAAATAAGTTTCCTTCATTTATATGCTTTTATAACCTTACTACTTTTATACCCTTGTTGATTAGTCTTTTTTGTTCATTTTTTCTGGCCGAATTGATTGGAAAAGAGATCTCCAGTGTCTGTATCGGTTAGTACAGTGGCGGTCGATATCGGTTCCGGACACGCCAAACCATATCAATATCGGCCATATTTTATCGGTATCGGCCTACACTGCAAACTATGCTTCCAATGCATTATCTTCCTAGGATCTTGATTCAGAATTCAGTTCGACTCTAGTGGGTTCTTAGGTCTACAGATTAATTTCTGTCTTTAATGCCACCTCTCCCCCTTAAAACTCAATTTCTTTAGGGATCATGGTAGTTGCTCTTATCCTGGAACATCTGTGCTACTTTACGTTTAAGATAAGGACACAATACGAATACGGAATACTAACATTTCCTAATAGGTACAATATAGTCACCGATGTTGCACCACTGCACACACCATTTTTCCATGTCCTAGCAACATAGGTGATAAGCATTGATAAGATTTTTTATAATTATTATACTGTCTACCACTTTTAAAGGGAAACTTTATTAGAAGGCCTATCATAGCAATACACCTTTCCTAATATACATATACACACTAAAAATGTTGATATAAAATTGTTAGAATACAGTCAATTGTCATTAACTCGGAGCAGATTGGCATTTTGTTCAAGTTGTTGAACTAATGCTCAGGCTCTTCTTTTATTTTACAGGACAGTGTGCACTCAAATTTTATTACTGAACTTGGCGGCATCTATCCCTCGTATTGTTACTCCAGCGTGGTAGGTGACTTGAAATTTTTATAACGTAACTGATTAAAGTTTTTTTTATCTTTGTTGTGTCATGTCTTGTTATAAGAAGTATTTTTTGCAATCTAGAAAAGCTTATATTTGTATCATATATTGTTGAAACCCCAGTCGATGTTTATAATTTTATACTAATTAAAAGGTCATCAAGGAAACAAATCTTTGATTCAAAAGTTCAAAGATGTATAGTTGCGAGCTTGTATCATTATATTTATACAGGCTCAGTAGCAAATGTTTCTTTATATACATATTGAATCTAATTTTCTTAGATCTAATACAACACATGTAGCAAATGATGAGGAAAGCAACATCCGGGGTCCTCGAGTCTTGATCCTCCATTGATGCTGGTCTTGACCCTCTGCCAATGCTTGCGTTGCCAATGTCTAGTGAGCTCTGATACGCTCTAATACACCAGTGTGCACTTAAATTTCTTTTGATACGCCACTGTGCAGTTGATACTTCTTCTGATACTCAGGGATCTTGCTATGGAGGTTTGGTTCTTCATTGGTAGAGCTGGTTGAGCCGCATCATGGATGTTATTGAGCTCTTGCAAACCCACGGTGAGCTTCGATCTGATGCCTAGCTTTAACTGGGATCAAATCGTACAGGAAGAGTATTTTATTATGATTTGAGCTTCCTTGCATAGATTTTTACTACGGTTTGAACTAGCTTCTATGTCTTATTACTGTGTTTTTTGCATGGCTTACTACTATGGTTTGAAATTTCCTTACGACACTGTGTTGGACTATCTTGACGGCGCCTACCTATATATTGCTACATTTATTATGCATTTTCAGGTTGCATACAACAGTCCTACGCGTAGGTCATCTCGTATTGCAAAGAAATTTATAAGGAGTGCATCTACCAAACTATTTTAGTGCCACTGTTGGTGCTAATGCTATTTTGATTAAGTTGGATGCTGCCAGAAATGGTGTTCCTTCTATTTATTACAGATTTGCATATACTTTTGCATAAATAGTTTTTAACCTTGCAGTTTTCCTAGCTAGATAGCAAATTATTAAGAGCTTTGTGTGACAAATGTCATGTCACTTCTTATGTTATCTATCATCAACCACTGCCAGATGCTTTAATGTCCAGTCCAAAAAATGTGGTTTCCCTATGAACTGTACATTGTTGTTCCCATTTAAAATGCTTTCCAATTTTTTCGTCTTCACTTAGAGATTCATTTTTCACTTGAAGCTTTCTTTGTCACTTGAAGCTTTTTTTGTACATTGTTGTTTTCCGAATTTTTTTGTATGTAGGTCTGTACAATTTGGAAGAACTGTTAGTAGGTTTGTAACACTTGTTTAAACATTCACAAACTAATGTGGTCTAGTCTAGACAATTTGGAAGAACTTGTCTTTCTTTTTTGGTTGTTCGTGTACAGTTAGCAGGTTGCTAATATATTGGCATATCTTCATTTGTAGGTCCTTCAAAAGCATTCTGGATATGCTAAAATGATGGACGACAATCTTGTGATGATAAAAAGTTTGGGTTAATTTTTGGCGTTCAAGTTGGATATACTAAAAATATGGTGTAATGGTGGAGATAATGGGTTCATTTTGTAACTGATGTTGTGGGCGATGTATAGTGTTTTGGACTTATTTTAGAAAAGGTGGTTAAGGATGCTTAATAGGTTCAGCATTTTGTATCTAATGGTGGAGACAATGGGTTCATTTTGTAATTGATGTTGTGGGTGATGTATAGTATTTTGGATTTATTTTGGAATTGGTGGTTAAGGATGCTTAATGTTAAGCTTTTTGTAGTTTATTAATTGAACATATAGAGTTATATATGGATTTTGTTGTCTTCTACTTAATGGTAAAGAATGCTTGATGCTCTGATAGCTGGAGATACATCTGAGGACAAGCTTGACAACGGCCATGATCATATGAATTATGTGTATTTAAATTGTATATTTTATAGCTGAAAAATACAAACAATAATTTCATAAGTATTACTTTTGGCACGGTTATGTAATTGTCCTAGATATAAACGACATCATTTTGTAACGCTAGCAAATTTGTTTAAGACGGATGTTATTCGTCACAAACTCTTTTATTTTGGGACCGTTTTGTAAACCGTCATAAACATATAATAATTCAAACTCTTTTGGTACGGTTAGATTTTTTGACCCTAAAACCAAATTAGGACGGTATTTTCCGTCCTAAAACTTTTTGCCACGCCACCCTAATAGCACTGTCACTTACCGTCCTAAAATTCGTCCCAAATTACAATTTAGGACTGATTTGGGTCTTTTTAAGACGAATTTTTGGCGTCCCAGAAAGATACTTTTTTTTTAGTACGAGATTCCTGGATATTATAAATCCTTTTTCTTCATTAGGCAAGGAATACAGTAACCATGAGAAGATTCGCAAACTTCTACGAAGCTCTCACAAAGAACTGGATTCCAAAGGCTACAGCAATCATTGAAGGAAATGCCTTCTCAACAATATCTCTGGAAACACTCATGGGTAAGCTACTCACTCACGAGTTGGAACTTCAAGACTTTGAAGATGCTACACCAAAGGAGAAGTCGATCGCTTTCACGGCTCAACATAGAAGAACCGTCGAAGATGATTCTGACGACAGCGACTCTGACTCTGAAGATCAAGCTCTTCTGGTAAGAAAATTCAAGAAGTTCATGAGATACAATAGAAGAACAAATGACAGCAACAGCAACAACAACGAGGAAGATCCTATTTGCTACGATATAAGAAGAAAGGACATATGAAGAAAGATTGTCCAACAGCATCATCATCAACAAGAAAAAGCAATAAATATGACAAAGGCTACCTGAAGAGATCTACATCAAGGAAGTACGCCAATACAAGCATATGGTATGAGAGCAAAGCCAGCGACTCAGGAGACGAACAATGGATGATGCTGCAAATGTATGCTTGATGGCTTGCGATCAGGTAACCAATAATCCTCTGTTTGATCCTTATGATGATTTTACCTTTGAGCAATTAGGAGAGGCTTTCAGTAACCTGTTAAATGACTACAGGAAATTGCGTAGTAAATATGAAACCTATAAAAAGGTACTTAAAGAGTACAAAGGTGAGATAGAAAGACTTACCGACCAACTAGCTGATGTTAGAAATAATGATTCTTCTATTGATTCTGGTGAGCTTTCCTCTATTAAGCTGTTGTTATACGAGACTATCAAGTTATCCGAAGAAAAAAACCAAACTATCACCCAACTAAAGGAAGACCTATCTAAGGAGAGAAAGAATCTCCAGTGTGCACAAGTCAGAATGGAAACACTTACATCTGACTATACTAGGTTATATGACACCTCCAAAAAGTTGGAAATTAGTTTAGAAAAATGGCCTGAAGTTGATGCTTCCTATTCTAACACGTGTCAATTACCGAATCATCGGAACACGCCCAAACCAAACACTGTCAGACCAAACCATACCAAACCTATGCCCAAGAAGACTAGTAGGCATGCATTTTTCTATACTATAAAACCAAAACGTACCAATCATGCACCTCATACTACTTTCAACACTCAACATGCAAAATGTCATTATTGTGGCCTCATTGGTCATATATCCTCTGCATGTAGAATCAGAAAGTTAGTAGATATAAATGTTTATGCATGGATACCAAAAACTAACATGTCAGGACCCTACAAGAAATAGGTACCAAGAGTTTTATCTACAAACTGTTTTGTAGGTGGAACGCCCTTCACATGCTAGAAGCAAATGGATCCTCGACAACGGTTGCTCACGGCACATGACCAGTGATGCATCATTATTCGCAACACTATTGAAGAAGAATAAAAAAAGATACGTCTCCTTCGGTAATAATTTAAGAGGGCACATAATCGGTATCGGTGACATTGGTAAGGCTCCCTATCCTGTGATTAAAGATGTCTGTCTAGTTATCGAGTTAAAACATAATCTGCTCAGCATAAGCCATTTAACTGATCACGGTTATGGCATTAACTTCGTCAAAGACAAATGTACTATAGTTGATAGCTCAACTGGTAGTACTATCTTTAAAGGTATTAGGGAAGACAACATATATGTTTTCTATCTGTTAGAAGATGCTAACAAAGCAGGTAGATGCTTGACGGCCAAGAGCATTGAGAGTCAAATATGGCATATGAGACTTGGTCATGCAAATATGGACACAATTTCAAAACTATCCACAAAGAAGTTGATACGCGACTTACCGGACATATCTTTCAAGAATGATACGGTATGTAGCGAATGTGAAAAAACACAGCTACCCGATCCGCCTTTAAGTCCAAGAACGCTGTAAGTACCACTAGACCTTTACAATTATTGTATATGAATTTATTTGGACCTAGTAGAATTTCTAGTCTAGGTGGTAAGTTACATGCATTTGTCATTGTAGATGATTTCTCTAGATACACATGGGTATATTTTCTTGCACACAAGAACGATATTCTTTGTCAAAATTTGTCACCCTTTGCAAGAAAGTACAGAATGAAAAAGGTTTCATGCTTACTCGCATTCGTAGTGATCATGGCGACGAATTTGAGAATGTAGAGTTCAAGCAATTCTATGACACACACGATTATTTGCATGAGTTTTCCTGTCCTAGGACTCCACAAAAAAATGGAGTTACGGAACGTAAGAACAGGACTCTATCTGAAATAGCTAGAGTAATGTTGAACCAGTTTAGTCTACCTAGATACTTTTAGGCTGAAGCTATCAATACAGCGTGCTATATTCTCAATAGGGTTCTAGTTCGACCTATATCGAAGAAGACTCCCTATAAGTTATGGTTTGATAGAACACCCACTGTTTCATATTTTAAGATATTTGGTCGTAAATGCTTTATTCTTAATACTAAAGACAACCTGAGTAAATTTGATGAAAATGCTGATGAAGGTATCTTTTTAGGTTATACGGCAAAGAGCAAAGGGTACAGAGTCTTCAACAAGAGAACCATGATCATCGAAGAATCAATTAATGTCAAGTTTGATGAACTAAATCAACATTTAGACGATGACGATAATGAAGACGTGAGTACATCAAGTACAGCTACTGCAAAACCTTTCCACAAAGAAGCAGAACCTGCACACCAAGCACCAGCTGAGTCTTCAAGCAAAGAAGCCAGAACCAGCAATTCTGAGGATATGCCAAAAGAGATGAGATTCTTGGCAGATTATCCAAAGGACTTGGTAATTGGTGAGATTACCAAGGGTGTAAGTACTCGTCCCTCGAAATAAAGATGTAGTGATAATTTTTGATTAGATGCTATGCAAGAGGAATTAAACCAATTCGAACGGAATCAAGTTTGGGAACATGTTCCCAAGCCCATTGATCGTCCGGTCATTGGCACCCGTTGGGTATTCTGAAACAAACTGAACGAGAATGGTTTAGTGACTCGTAATAAGGCTCGACTTGTAGCTCAAGGATACAATCAAGAAGATGGTATCGACTATGATGAGACTTATGTCCCAGTTGCGAGATTAGAATCCATTCGCATGTTATGTGATTTGCATGTTTTCATAATTTCAAGTAATTTTAAATGGATGTGAAAAGCATATTTTTGAATGGTTTTATTAAAGAAGAAGTTTATGTAGCTCAACCTCCAGATTTTACTGATTTCAAAAATCCTGATTATGTTTTCAAGTTGAAGAAAGCCTTATACGGTTTGAAACAAGCCCCTCGTGCTTGGTACGATCGTCTAAGCTATTTTCTACTTGACAAAGGTTGACACTACACTATTTATAAAATCTTTGAATAACAATATTCTTTTGATTCAAATCTATGTAGATGATATTATTTTTGGATCCACTGATGAATCTCTTTGTCAAGAATTTTCAAAGTGTATGCAGAATGAGTTTGAGATGAGCATAATGGGAGAGCTAAAATTCTTTCTCGGAATGGAAACCAGTATAAATCTCTATATTTGCGTTTGCCTTCTGATCTCTTTTCTTTACAGTTATTACTTTGTGATTATTGATATTATTTCTGCGATCTAACTGCTAACAAGTTTTTAATTAGAAATATTCTGCTGGCTACTCTATTCACCCTCCCCTCTAGAGTATTCTGCTTTACGACTTTGTTCCTACAATGTCTAATCCCAAATAGGTCTACTAATCAAGGATCCAAATAATAGGCTAGTACTAATAAATGCAACCATCATATTTAATTAAAAAAATGCACACTATATAAATAATATAAAATGACAAAAATACCCCTATTCTGGAAATTTGGTAGTAACACCGCCGACAGTGAGGCATGGGAGTCAGGGACGGAAAGTGAGCAATCAGTTCGTACTCGTGTCATGCCATAACACATGGCGAGTGATGAACAGAGATCCCAGGATAGCCAACGCTTCGACATGATTGAAGAAATGATGCAGACTATGAACACTAGCCTAGCATTCCTGACAAAGACCATTGTTAAGCTAAAAGTGGCCCAAACCACATCATAACCACAGGTTCAAGCTCCAGAACCGGGAAATAAAGGAATCCAATACCCCGAATCACCCGACTACAACTCATCATTTCGTGCTACCGCCCGCGGCTAGCAACCATACCTTGTCGCAAGCATCTATGACAACGGCATCGGAAGAGGTTCTCAAAGCCATCCGAGATCTCCGGGAAAGAGCTGATGCTAAAAATAAACAAAAGTCATGGCGGAAGCTGGGGCTTAGTCAATATTTTCCCTTTGAATGGAATAAGGTGATCTATCCTCCGAAATACAAGCCTTTGTCTATTATTCCCTTCGACGGAAGAGGATCCCACCATCAACATCTGAATTACTTTGGAACTATGACGAGACATTTACCGAAAGACGACGCTCTTATCGCAAATCTGTTTGTTGGTGCCTTGAAGGGAGTCGTCTATGAATGGTTTTATAATATGCCAGATAATTGTGTTTAACCTTCGACGATCTTCAACATGTTTCTATCCCAATTTTACGAATCAGGAATGGACATAACGATGTCCACTCTACTAGACACTATTCAGAAGGACAAAGAGTCTGCTCAGGAATACATATAACGGTTCCGACAAGCGTACTGAGATTACCGTCAGGCATTCCCGAGTCAGTCTTGATGGACACTTTTCGGAAAGGTTTGCTACCCATAATTAAGCTCTGGACTAGTTCTTTCAGTCATACAGATTGGACGACATTCATCATTAATGTCGAGGACACTAAGAGGAAAGCCAATGAGGCTCATTTATTGGGAGTGAGCTTTCCTAATGCCAGTAAAAAATGCAGAAGATCCGTTACGACTTCCAATAATAATGATCGGGATTCCAAAACAAAACAGGTGATGACCGTAAGCCTCAGTCGGGGTGCGGCTCCTACTCAGAAGATCGATAAACCCCCGATAAAAAAGGGGAACTATTCTTTTAAAGATGAGGATGCATTACAATTGCTCAATGTACTTCCCGAGGGTGAAAAGCTCCGGCTTCCTCCTCCCAAGCATCACGACGAGGTAGACAAGGTAGATGATCCCAAATATTGTTACTATCATCGATACATCCATCATGTGACTCGAGATTGCTATATCCTGAAGAACCATGTACAGAGATTGGTCGACACCGATGTGCTTTCATTAAATTTTGAAGAAAAGGTGGTATTCGCTAATATGATGACCCTCAAATTCAGCAATTTCCCGCCTACAGAGGCACAAGATGGGGTCGTCCCAATCCCAAAAATAACTATGGAGGTCATTAACTTCCGGGCCGCTCAAACATCCGGGTTAGTACCCGTCAAAACACATTGAAGAGAGTTCATATGGGTATGCACCCTGACCTTACTAATGACCTAACCTGACCTATCATACGTCCTGCCGCCAAAGTCAAAGGGAAAAAGTTTAAATCATGTAATACAGTCTCCACCACGCCCAATAAAGAAAAAATGGAGGCAACTAGGACCGGTCTACAATACTCACGTAACTATGACCAGACCCTAGGAAATCTATAGTTTCCAGCTCATCCAAACCTGGCTCGTCCCAACCACAGCAACGGATAAGCAAAAATAGAAGGAGGGGCATTATGTTAAACCCCTCAGAAAAAAATAGCTGTAGGGCTGGATAGCCCCTATAACTTCAACATCTTGGTATAACTGGCCAACACTCTAGCTAGACTATCATTATTCGAGCTTTTTTGTCTATCCAAGAAGACTCGAGAGGCTCTAAACAAGGCGTTGCAGCACGTTGAATCCTACTTAGGACAAATACAACAGTCGGAAGAAGACCGCGATACGTGTCCTCAATGTCACAATGTTATGGAAGCTATACCAAATATTATATTTTTGCAACAGGATATGTTATTGAAGAATAATAGGCATGTCAGATCCTTGTATTATACAGGATATGTTGGTATCATTAAAGTTGATCGCATGCACATTGACCCTGGGTCGTCCGTGAGCGTCATTCTCTATTACCTATTACATACTCTAGGGATTATAATGCATTGGCTTTCCGCAACTCAAGCCATGATCAGTGGTTTTAATAATGGTAAAAGCTGCCCAGAGGGGAAAATTCATCTGAAGATCCAAATTGGCAACCTAAAAATGGAGGCAGTCTACTACGTCGTTGACGCGACGTTTGCTATAACGTTTTACTAGGAAGACCATGGATACATGAGCACATGATTGTGCCATCCACCCTACACTAGTGCTTCAAGTATGTTAATAGCGACGGTGTAGTAAAAAACTGAGTTCACAGACATCGATCCCTTCAAGGGGTTGTGCCATTCACCCTACACGGAATCACGTCTATTTTAGAGAAACAATCAAAAGGACTCAAGCGAGGATGCTATCGATGAGGCAGGAGCTTGAACCTCCTCCAAAGAGCCTATCAAAGTAAAATTAAAAGAATGCCCTACCTCACTAACAGCCAAGCCACAGACAAAGGCTCCAACTCGTTAGTAGTCTGGTTGAAAGGAAAGCCACTAGTGAGGGAAAGTACCTCAGCTAAGACCCTCATAGTAAAGCTGTGCAGCCCGCCCCGTCCCTCTTCATTACCCCCAATCTTAGACACTGGTGGTAGTAATCTGAAGGACATTATTGTACCTTATTTTTTTGCATTCGATAATGTAATTCCAGAGGATGATTTGTCTTATTTTTATTAATAAAGATATGCGTTTGAATATTCTGAGTCTTCTTTCACTACATAATCTTTAGAGAAAAATATAAGGTTGTCACTACAGACACAAATTGCGTACGTATACTCTTTGAGCTAAGTGCTCATAATATGTGACGTATACTTTAAAATACCAGCAAGGAAAAAGAAAGAAAATCCAATTATCTTTGGTTGGGTAGAAGGCTTTAAGACCCACATACCTTACGAGTTAGAACATGAAACCGGTACGGTGCAGACTCATCACTACACCCTCCAAGCCAGACATATCATCCTGAAAATAGGGTATGATTTGGATAGCGATATGGGCCTTAACTATGGTAAGGGTCGACAGTTGCCAGTCAAGATTAATGTCCCTAAGGAAAAGTTTAACCAATATTACCCCAAGACCTACTGTGGTTTAGGGTATGTCTCATTTAAGATTTCTGAAGTTTTACAATCCAAAGAAAAAAACATACTTGTACTCTTCGAACTTTTTCTGTGACTCCGTCAGCATCGAAGAGCTATTTCAAAAAACGTTATCAGTGAATATGACGTCCATAGACCAAATCGATGAGGACGACCAACTCTTTAAACCCTTTGAGGTCGAACCTTGGGCTCGACAACTTGATTCTCAATAGGAGAAATGCTTCGAACAATACGAAATGCCTACCAAAAATGAGGTTGTACAAGTCAATCTAGGAAGTAACTCTTCTCATAAGCTGATCTTCATTAGCAAAAGCTTAAAAGGGGAAGACCGTGAATCTCTCATCGAGCTTTTAAGAGAATACATAGTTGTCTTCGCCTACAGCAATAAAGATATGTTGGGTCTGGACCCAAACATCGCTATGCATAAATAAAAAGCTAAGCCAGTGAAGCAACAGCAACGACGGTTTTGCCCAGATGTCATGAACGCTATTGAAACGGAAGTAAACAAACTTATAGCAAGCGGTTTCATCCGTGAAGAACAACATCCAGATTGGGTAGCCAATATCGACCCAGTTGTCAAGGAGAATGGAAAGATCCGAGTTTGTATAGACTTTCGTGATCTGAACGCCGCTTGTCCAAAAGATGAATTCCTATTTCTTATCATTGTTGTAATGGTTGACAACACATATGGGTTCAAGCGTATGTCCTTCATGGATGGTTACTCATGTTATAACCAAATCAAGATGTTCCCGGAGGATAAAAAGCATACATCATTCTGGACCCTGATTGGGGTATTATGTTACACGGTGATGCCCTTTGGCCAGAAGAATGCAAGTGCTACATACCTACGAGCCATGTATACCATATTCCACAAGCATTTGCGTAAGGCAGTCGAATGCTACGTTGATAACATCAATGTCAAGAGTTGCTTCCGTGGTGACCACCTTCATGACTTAAGGACCATTTTCGACCTGGTGAGGGTAAACCAATTGAAGATGAACCTGACCAAGTCCTTTCTGGGGGTATCCAGCAGCAAGTTCTTGGTTTTGCCATCACTTCAAAGGGTATCCACGTTGACCCCTAGAAGACAAAAGCTATTATTGAGATGTAACCGCCGAAGAATCTTCGTGAACTTCGCGGTCTTCAAGGATGCTTAGCTTACATCCAAAGATTTATTTCTAACCTTTCGAGATGTTGTAAGCCCTTCACTGAGCTTATAAAGAAATGACTATCTTATGTTTGGACCAAAGTGTGCCAACGAGCATTTGAAGACATTAAGGGGTACCTCACTAACCTTTCAGTCTTAGTAGCACCATTCATGGGAAAACCCTTTCTACTTTATTTAAGAGCCTTGGACTATTTTTTGACGCTTTGTTGGCCCAGAATAGTGATGCGGGTCACAAACAAGCTATCTACTATCTCAGTCGACAACTGGTTGGCGCCGAACATAGATACACTCACAACACCAAAATAGTAAATTATGAACACTAGACATTTTTCAAGCCGGTACACTTATTTTCTGTACCTAGCTTCTGGAACGGAACAAAAGCGTTCTAAAGAAAAAAAACTATTCCTAATATTTTGTTTAATCTATTTTAAAAAATATTTATTTGGTCACAATTTCTACTATTCCAAATAGAGCATACACTGTGTGTGGTTCTTATTCAGAGAGAAACCTCTCATTCCCAAATTCAGAGAAAAAGAGCCACTAATATATCACTACCTACCTCCTTCACAAAATTCTAACCCTACTTTCTAATCTCCTCAACACCCCTTCCATTCATCCTCTCTTCTGGCCTAGACTCCACCCTCATTCCTCCGTGTCGGCAAGTTCTTAAGCCGCGTGTGCATAGAGACCTCACCAGAGTTCGCGAGTTCCTCCAACTCCTTCGCTCTGTCTCCTCCATCGAAGTCCCGTGACATCGACCTCCCATAGCAATCCGACTCCTCCGCCACCGCCATCTCCCCGTCATTTCCAATTGCCCTGCCTCACCATGGTCTCTGGCGACCCCCACTCGAGCAAAGCCTTCTCCAATTCTAATCAATAGGTGAGACCGCGTCCGTCTTCGGCCTCGACTACAGCAATTATTTCTACTAACAGGTACTAACACTTTTGTGTTGTGCACAATAGAACTAAAATTTGGGAGAATGCAAGTAAACTGATGGATATGACCATTCTTCAATGTCCTTTGTGCTTCGTAGTTTAGAATCAGGGCTCAAAAGTACGGCAACAGAAAGATCAAGAAGAGCCACAAAGTTCAAACTATTTTCTGATCCTGATAGTATTGCTTAACACTTATGTACTCTATAAGGTGTCATGGTACCTTTTATTCGACTAGTTTCACACATATCTGCCCTATTATGTTACACCAGAACATGTTTTTGGAATAAATTACAACACAAAGCTAATCTCACCTAACTAGAAGTCTACAATTGATTGTTAAACTAATACAGAGAAGCAGAAGAAAGAAGACGATGATGCTTACCTAGATTTTGTCGGCTCGAGCAAGAGAAAGGCACAAGTCTTTTGATCTTAAATTTTTTTTGCTCAGATCAAATGATTAGTGCCAGCAAGATTATAGCTTGTTACTTCAAATTAAAACTACCTGTCTCAGTGAGTTCCATTTTATCTTCTCTTCTTTCTTTTATATGATATTGTTATTGTAATATATATTATTTCCATAGCTTCTTTTCTAATTTATTTCAGTTCTTAATAGTAATATAGGTGTGATAGTTTGATTTATATGCGTCCTTGGTATTATAAAGCCTACAAAAATAAAGGCTAATCATGTTTGAAAGATGAAGCCAAAACATCCGTAAAGTGTATAATATTCTGAAGAGGACATATAAATACTTTAGCTCACTTTACTTAACAATCAATGTTTATGGTGACGTCCGCCTTTAGATTGTTTATTTGGGATATAATTTTTTTTTGAAGTTATGACAATCATTTTTCTTTAGATACAGATTGTGCAACGGTAGGATAACTATCTGAGTCGGCCATGGTAATTTTAATGCCCAGGGCAAATTTTCAAATGGTGCCCTTTTTTCTTCTTCTAATGTTGTATTGAAAACAAAAGGGTGTCCATCTATCAATTAATTACGTTTAATACAAAATATAATGTGATAAAAAAATTATGTCCTTTGAATATAGATTCAAATAAAAAAAGCTAAATAATAGATGACAATTATGTTTCGAGACAATTTATAAGCCTAAATATCACTTCATCTTCTTCGTATCATTTCATCTTCACCATATCCAGATCTTGGCCAAAAGAAAAAATCTTCTGTCTGTTAGCCCATTAGTCATAGTCAAACCTGATATTAGTAATTGATCTAAGCATGTCTCGATATAAGGGCTACTTGGATGACTGTTGAGAACTGCTACTGCTACCGTTCAAGATATGAAGTTGTTTTGCGTATGAGTCGGTATTTCCATTATCAATGTAATTTTTATAATTTATTGAGTCTAGAAATATAATGTACACCGAGTCGTACTGGCAAATAGCCTACCCCAAAATGATTCCAAAATATCCCTTTGTTTTAAAAATAAGCCTATTTCCAAAAGCTTCTAATTGCTCGACTTTTCAAAAATCCCAAAAACTCGATTTGCGAAAACCCTAACCAAATCAACTCTGGACCAACAGAATTCGGCCCGAGTTCGACCCAAATTTGTCCCGAGTTTGGTTAGTGGAACATTGGATTTTTGAACCTAGTCTTCCCGCAGTTACGGATGCAACGACTATTGTCGAGCTTCTCTCAAAGAATTCTGCCATAATTCTGTTCAAATTATGTCCGAATTCTTCCTTTGGAAAATCTATAAATAGAAAAAATTTCTACCATTTCAACACACCAATTCATTTTCTCTTCTCTTCTCTCTAAGCCTACTACGGTATTCCAAAGTATTCTAAGCTTTCATTTTCAAATCTGTCACTACCACATTTTAGCTTGAGGGTATTTTGGTCATTTGGTGAATTTTTGAATTTTATTTTAATATATTGAATTGGTGATTGATATCTTCGACTTTGACTTATTGAGACTTTGTAGACTGACCTAGAAGCTAACCCTAGCTATGGTAACTTAGTAGGCAATGGTGTGACCCTAGTCTAACTTAAGTTAACCTCTTTTCTAGTCATTTAGAACCAAGTTTGAAATAGGAGAATTAGGAATAGGTTCATGACTTGTGACTTGTGATTTTAATTTTCATGACTTATGTAATTTAGCCCACGGCCCATAACTTGAGCCCTAACCCTAACCAACCCATACATGGCCGGCCACACATAGGTTTCCCCCTATTTAATATCTCATTTCCTTGTTCTTGTCTCTTTTGTGCTCAACCAACTTTTTTTAGAAGGAAAGTAAATCCCCAATATCCCAAATTCCTATTAAATCCATTTTTAATCCTTTTTGACCCAAATCTTTTGCATATGATTCTAATCAACCTCTACTTGCGGATTATGAGGAATAATTTCAGTTTTACAGCAATTTAGAGGATTTGGCTAACAACGGGAATCATTTGATTTGGGGCTTTTTTTTGATCCTTGCAACCTAAAGGTAAATCCTTCAAATTCTATTTTAATTCTTTTTTTATTGCATGGTAGCCTAGATCTAGGTGTCTCCTAGCTATAGTGAAAGTTTGGTGTCGTTTGCATTAGGTTTCATGTCCGTATCAGACACGTATCCATTTCCTAGACTAGGTGTTTGTTGAAATGCCACAACCAACTTTTATTGCTGTTTTTAAAAATGTTTTTGAATGAATTCCTAGACCTAGGGTTTGTCTTCATATTCGTGTCCTTGGTCTGTTGTTTTGGAGTCGTGTCGTGTCCACACGAGGACACGAACACGCTGTACTGACACACGCGTGTTGTCCTGCTACTCGGGGCCTAGTGTTCATTGTACAGGATACGTGGTGGTCTAATTTTTGGTGTCGAATAGGGGGCATTGACTGACATGTCAGCCCCCAAGCCTTGAGTCGAGTCGTATTGTGTCGGACTCGGTATCCGACCCGCACTGGTCGCACGCACAGGCAGATACACACGATTTTGGCCACTGATACGTGGCTGGACACGACACGATACATGTAGACCTACCCTAAGCAAACACGTAGGCTTCTACACGTGACACTTGGTACAATGTGCCGTGTCCACGAGCTCGTGGACTCACCGTACGAGACTGCTCTGTGTAGGATCGTGTCTGTGAGTGTTCGTGGCTAATTGACATGCCGTGTCCTGTTACCAAGACACGAGTTGACTCGAGGGACACGTGCACATGTGTTTCCTTGTTTATCAACAATTAATTTATTATATTGACATGTTTTTAAATGTCGATTTGCAATTTCCCCTATTCTACTGATACACTGTATTTCATGATTCTATTTTAAGAGTTTTAATTATACTTTTAACTAAGTTATTGATGTTAAATTACCAGGATTAGTTCATTTACACAATGTATTAGATTTGTTTAAATATTGGGTTATGATTTGTGTTTGGAAATTGGGTTTCGAAATGGGTTGAATGTGTGCACTGTTATGTAAACTGTCATTTATCCCGAGAATCATTTCCTGAGATTATACACACCTTAATCTACATTACACCCATTACTCTATTGATTTCCTGTTTGTTTATACACACACAAAACTGATTTTGACACACTAACTTAGCTACTGCTCACTGAACACACATTGTTCTCCATTACACACATCCACACTCACATACTACCTAAACTGAAAACTGTTTCCTATTCACTGTTAACTGTCATTTGTACCATGCTAATATGAGAACTAAATTCCTAAGAATTCACACTGTACACAACACTCTACTAGCTGTTAACACACTGTCATCACTACTACACACAACCCCCTACAACTAATACATGTATCACACATTCCACTAACCTATCTACACTGTCATGTTAACCTGATTTTTGACACAATACACCCTCACATATTTATACACTCCCTATCTAGGATCTTGAACAACATTGACACATTGCACTGGTTCACAAATTCATGACCCTACTGTTCCTGAGAATATTGTTTCTAAAATATGTCACACACCAATTTATAAAACCTGAGATCATTACACATCCTTCCTGTAATACCATTACACACTGCCATTCCTGAGATTACACATCACTGAATTTCCTGAGAATAGCTGTTCCTATTTTACTATCACATTATTTTTATATTGAATCATTTCATACTGTTTTCCTATTGACAATACACATGAATGTTCACACATTTTACTACTATAAAATCTGAGAACCCTATCTCCTAACTGTCATTCACACACACTTTGTCATGTAAAACACACATGATTTATGCCACATACACATTACAAAACTGAGGCACATTTCAGTGAATTCATTCCTGTACACATCATGCTACACTCACACAAACCTGTGACTGTTACACACATTACCTACTACACTATTTTCTATGTATCACACACACCCTAAGAACTGAAAACTGTTTTATGTTTTCACCCTCACATGTACCATATATTCACATACACTACTGACACTTATTTACAGACCTCACACACACAAAATGCATGCACAACATTTGATACACTTCACTTGTTAACTATCTTGACTAAGAACCATTACACTAACCACTTGTTACACTCTACTTTGATCTTAACACACATATACACTTTAACCCCTTTCCATGACACTATACACCTACAAATTCTGTAACACACACTATTTTACCTATACATGTGAATCATTTATCTTTCTAATATATGTATACATGTAATGGGTGATTAACAAGTGGAATATATATATGTAGGCTATAACCCATACATGATTTG
>JANAVB010014777.1:0-41174 GCA_029216955.1 Iris pallida
CCAAAGCCCACACGACCACGAAACCGTTACACAGCTTTCGATCCTTTTGGTACGCGACCACGTGGTCCGGATTGGCGTGACGCACATCGTGTGGAGCGTTTTCATGATTTTTAAAACAGGTTTTTCGGTAACTTCGGAAATTGATTTCTCGACGCAGAGTCGACGAAATTCGATTCTACAAAAGGGAATCAAAGCCCTATAGGTTGTCTAGGATTGTCTTCAATTAGATTTTTATGTTCGACAATCTGCTGTCCAGAAATCGGCTTCCAAATGGGGTATTGGGGCTGTTTCGTGTCCTGCTTTAAGTAGGTTTTTCGATCGACTTTGGGTCGATCTTACGAGCGATCGAGGGAATCTATCTATGAAGTAAAAGAACAGACTTTAAGGGGGTCATGTCGGGATCGTACCAGAGTTGATGGATCGCAAAACGATCGAGTATGCGCGACGAGAACCCGCGACGAAGTCGCTCTCGCCGCCAGAAGTCTGCTGCTGTCGCTGGTCTGATCCGTGCACGCGCCAGCGTCCTCTTGCTTGGGTTACGGCCATGGCGGCGCTGGGTTGTAGGGTTTAGGGTTTCGAGGAATAACTCCCTCGATCTCTCCTTATACTTATATACTTAGTACACCAATGATCGGGTGTGGGGGAGCTGATAGCTCGTGGACCTGGGGTCTGCATTTGAATGCTGCGGAATTAGGTGCATTTTTGGGCTGTTCTCGGGCTTGTTAGCTCGGGAAAGCTACTGCTTAGAGGAGAATTTAGGTCTCGGCCTAAGCTCCTAGGCGCGGCCTTGGGAAACAATTGGTTGAACTTCTCAGGTGTTGGGTTTCACATAGTCGGATTTGGGGCTATACTTCAAGTGCTGCTCCTGTTGCTATCAGTTGTTGTAGGGAGTCTTTGCTATTATCATCATCATTATTATTATTAACTCTTTCCCTTATAAATATATAAGTATATACATATATCTATCCAACTCACACACTCATATTTATATATACACTAAAGCTCCACAAAATCTAAGTAACCCCAATATTATCCATTTCCTAATATAGGCCCTATTTATATATATATGTATAGGACTATACATAATAATATTTAATTGACAAGGTGATCTAACCAATAATAAAATAATGTTATATAATATAATCTCAATAAATAATATTATTATAATAATGAAATTCAACAAACGATAATGGTGTATAAATACCATTATGTGTAGTCTGATAATTCCCAGAATGTATAATAACTTATTTTATACCATGTCATTGACTATCGACTAAAAATAATATTTATAATATTAAAATATGAATACTTAGGAAAATTCATTAAATCATTAAAACGGAAAGCAACACGATCCTTCCAAAATACGTCAACACGAATGTCATTGAACGTCCCGTATGCCTACATGGGCTTAGGCTCAGTTCGAGTCCTGTCCGGATTAACATGGTATAACCGTTTCCTCTAAACTCAATAATATAAATAATGAATAAATAAACCTTCGGTAAGGGTTAAGTCGCAACTTAACCTAGTTTTCCTAGTTAGGACATCACTATGGCTCAGCCTTCCCTATCAGGGCTAGTACTCTAGTCAAAGCACGCCATCGCACTATTCGTGCCACGATTCCTAGTCACCTTATACTCCAAATCTCAACTATGGCTAAAATCATCTACCGTAATAATTAACTATTTAATTATTTATAGAATTCTAAAATCACTATTTAAATAAAATAAATAATAATAAAATATTTTAAAAATTCTGGGAAGGGCAGCTACAAATCTACCCACCTTAAAATAATTTCGTCCTCGAAATTCTAATTCGTAGATATGCCTAAAATTTAAATCTTAAAAGTAAGTCCACCTCTCCTCAATTTAATTTATCATATATTTCTCTTAGCCCTTGTAACTACGAACTCTCGAGGACTTCTACCCACCTTTGATCATACTACTCCCTCAAAACACAGGTCACTAAAACCTTATAATCTTCCAAATAGTTGCTCAAATTCTTCCAATAGATATCTATCGCCTATGGTATCTATAATCCTCACATATCTATCAAGCAACCCCAAATTTCAAACATCGAACTAACTTATACTAGAACTTCTGCTAAATTCTAAACAACACGGTTATCGACCCCCAAAATAGGGAGAGAGTCAATGGTACGGAAAGACGAGGTAGAATAACTGAGAACAAGCACGAAGTTTCAAGAGTGGTAGAGGATATTAAATGATACCGATAAAATGGACCTTATTAACCATTGGCTTATTAGCTAGATTTGGGCTACTCTGTTCCAATCACTGGCTAACTCCGAAGAGACCCTTCGTTTCTTAGAGAGCTTGCAATCCATGCAATACAGAAATTTTGTTCTTGAAGTTCTAAACAAGATTCCAAAATAGAACGGAATTTGAAAAATCAAAATTGTGATCTTTTCCGTGGCTTTTTAAACACAAACAAAGGATATAAATGCAATACAAGATCGTATCGCGACTCCTAGGTAGACGGAATAAAGGTTACGAATGACTTCACATTCTAAGAAGGGGAGGCAACATAATAGGTATAGGGACCTATTTCAAATCGTTCAGTTTTATAGACCAACTATGGGAGTTTGTCTGGAGGGGTTTTACTGGGCCTTAATGGGTTTCCTATTTGGATATTACTCGTTGGTTGGATGAACCTTGGATCTCAACCTATATGGACTGAACAAGGTCCCAACGATAAACTATTTTTACTAGGTTAGGGTATCCTAGAATAGGTTTCTATCCAAGGGTTGAGCTAGTTGCCCGTCAAGTTGGTTAGCTTGGTCCCTAAAGCCCAGAAATGCATCTTCCGTGACTTTTGTGTTTAAATAGCCCAAAAAGACACAATTGAGTGACACACTAGTGGCATGTGCGTAGTGGGCTTCAAGTGAATCACAACCATATATTGGGTCGAAAGATTTGAGTCGAGGTTGAGCCTCTAATGGAAGTCGGGAAACCTTCCGCTATTATGGCAAAGGTTATAGCTAGTCCTTTTACCTGAAAGTCGTACCATAAACATAGAGTACAAGGGGACGGACTTGAGTGGGACATGATATACCTAGATGAAGGTGGACTCGTCTAGAACTTGCATATGAAATTTGTTGGAAGGTAACAGCTGGTCTTGTGCTCCGAATATTAGTGACACGGCCGTGGGCACAAAATGATCTAAATAGAAAGTGGGAGTCTATAGGGCACTAACTATCATTCTAATAAAATTTATTATAATCAATCGGTGATCCTCGTATATCCTAAATTGTAGGAGGCTTACAGTCTACCCACCTTAAAATAGGATATGGTCTTAGGAATATTGAGGTTAGAGGGTTCCCAAAGTCCGGATACGGTTCCTCGACTCTTTGTTATTGGAAAAGTGGCACGGCGTATCGGGATACGGTAGATGTAAGTTAAGTCAATGATCATTCCTCAATAAATGAGAAACGAGGGCGTATAATAACATGGTCGATAACATAGAGGAACATACCCATCCATAGTATACAAGGGTTATCGACGGGATGACCAACATCTAAGGCACATCCTACGAAAAGATTTCTAACAACTGACTCGTGAGTTTCTATTTGTATCAAGCCTGCCAACCTATATTGTTACAAGGGTTAAAGCAAGCTTCAAGCAAATAATTTGAGACTCACAATAATTGGTTCTTGAGAAGAGATAGTCTCCTAAGTTAGCATTTGGTCAAGGGGAAGGATCTTAATCATTCTCGGACTCCAATGGCTAGAAGGATCTAGATAGTAAGTTTAGGGTCACAGAGAGGACGAGTAACTCTAAGCAAGGTTCTAGTCACAGGGCTGGCCGATGGTAGCTAAACTTGCGTATACTAGTATCATAGCCACGGGAATACTCTGTATCTATCTATCAATTACGAGCTTCTGCCTTTCCGAACCAATGAAAGACAAAAACAATAAAGAGTTCAAGAAGGATGTTACTGAATACAATCACGTGATTCAAGGGCGAACGTATAATTCAAGTGGAATTGTCAAAGCAGTCGCGGATGAGATCCTAGATACCTATATTTCTCTATCTGCATAGTGTAATTAAACGAAGAGCGAATCAATTGCATCATGGTTGATCAGACTATAATACACTGATTCTGATTAGACAATAAGTTAGCAGGCGTCCCCACTAAACATATGTCCTGAATCAAGCTCGAGAATAGAGTGAGCTTGCAAAACTAGGCTGTAATAGCAACATTGGCTAAGATAGTCAAAATAAAGTTATGCGAGATTTTTGAAAGAAGGCACAAGTAGTTCGAGTTTTGTGAGAATCAAACCTTACCCGGTGTTCTTGCTTATACAGTCTTCCCACTATCTTCTTATTCATAACCTTGGTCAACCAATGGGTAATGGACTTCTAAATTCCATATTCCAGGTAAACCTATTAGTGTCAGTCAATTACCTCGTCAAAGATCACAAGGACTACGGATTGCTAGGTCGGGAGTCATGCTACCCAACTTACAACTTCCACTAATACTGGCTTTGGATCTTATGGGACGTACATGACATTGTCCTACCCTCCACAGTATCCTAACTTGTAATCACGTCTAAAATCATTTCACCGAGGATTATTCCCACCTGTATACTCTGGCTGTGGTAAAACCTTGGTTTCGTGATTCCGATGTGATATGCTATCCGGTACTCTACCTTATATTTACACAAGGGTGACTACGGTCAAAGAGGACCACTAGCTATATTTCTAGCAATATTCTATAACCATATTTCTTAAACTAATTTCAACTCTAGGGGTCGTGTTTCGCCAGTGAGCTGCTGGCTGCAGTGAATCCCTAGTCTCCAAAATTTAAATAAATGGCGACAGTGTGCTGCTGTCCTGCCAGTATGAGTTAACTAACATTCTCGTAACTATATCTGTAAAAATCCCGAGCTTTGAGAGATTCAAACAAGTTGACTATGTAATATAGCGTAAGTATTATCAGTCATAACCCTTAAAATAAAGGATTAAACAGGGAGAAATAACTGAGGACAAAAAAAACAAACATTCTAACTATTCCATGTGTATTCAAGCCGTTGAGGAAGAACTTGAATCGAAACTAACGCGAGGTCTGTATGAGGATAACAATAATCCGAATTTATACAAAATATAATTTCTAGGGCAAATGGAAACTAAATAGACAGTTCGACTAAGATATGAGGATGATATCCAAGAGGCAAAGAGAAGGATCTGCCCAATTCATCAAGTTTAGATCATAAATCATATGAAGCCCTATCTCACCCAGTGAATAATCTATCTACTTTGGATCGTGTCGTCACATTGAGAGATAATAGTGTACCTATGGGGATCTGACAAACAATCAACCTTAATAACTCCTCATCTAAACTGCATGGCCTAGACTACACATCGGTCAATTTGTATAAGGAACTCCTAGTCCTAGTCACTCTCTTAAATTAAATTAATTTTAATTCGTGTATGAGCATTTTCGAGTCGCAGGCTCGCAATAGTACAACTAACTTAAGTACTATCACGAGTTCGCATGATTTGCGAAGACAGACCTGCATGGGCCACCACAAAAACTTGTCACGACCCGCACCCATTTTTTTTTAAACGGATACAAGACGTGTCCAAGCCAGCCTACGCCGCAGTGTCGGCGGTAGAACGCTGTCACGGCCATGAAGATCAAGATCACAAATAATGCTCATTCACAAACTAATTTAATTTACAATATTCACAAGTTTTACATTTGTAGAAAAATATAAACTTGTACAAATAAATGAATGACTACAACTCAACTATCTAGCTAGTCTCTAGGCTTTTGTCTACAAGTATTCCCGTCACTTCCCAAGCTAAGTGAATCCACGGCTAACCTGAAAATGTTGGTTTCCAGTCAGGAATGGAACGAGCATAATTCACTGAATGTAATTTCAAATAAAGAAGATGACTATAAAACAAAGGTTAGACATCAATTATGAGTTTTGAAAATAAACAGGAAATACAGAAAACTAATAGTAAATAAATAGACACAACAGACTTTCTCCAACTGCTAGAAGTACCTTTGATATGTGATCGGTCTCGGGACAATTATGCGACACTGTCTACACTGTCTAAAGTTACACTGTCTACACTGTCTAAGTTACACTGTCTACACTGTTTAAGTTACACTGTCTATATTGTAATAAGCTACACTGTCTACAAAATATTGCAATAAAGAAACACTGTCTATAAAATAATCACGATCTACACAATTTAAATACAGTAATAATCATGGTCTACACTGTCTACTTTGTAATAAATAAATTACTGTCTACAATGTCTACAAGAAATAAATAAATCACTGTCTACACTGTCTACAAGAAATAATAAATCACTGTCTACACTGTCTACACTGTCTAAGGTCAGATCACACATCGTTGGTACTTCTCATTCCCGACTCAACAATTTTAATAGAAAATAATCACATAACCAATGGCCAATCATTGAAATATAGTGAAAATTAATATCGAAATGCAGACAATAAACTGTCCTCGCCTGTGGTCCTTTGCTGGTGAAACCGACAATCTGAACTACTCAATGTGCCACTATAGTAAAAACCCGTACAACAGTCCCCGGAAGCTGAAATAAACAATACCAATGATCTCAGAATAGTCCAATTAGCTAGAATTGCCTGTCCTTACGTCCAATTCTGGACACGGGCAAAACGGTAATTTCGGGCAAAAACGATGTCCGCCGTTGGACCCGCTTTGCACCGAAAAGCGTGCCAGGGTCAACGGTCTCTAAAGTCGTCAAACTACATGTCTACGGATGCAGTTTTCCGATACGAACCCAACCGTATGTCCAGAGTTGGATTCCGGTGGGCCGTGCACAAAATCGTCCGTTGAGTCGGACCGTGGGGCCCACAAAACGGCGATTTTACCAACTGTCTCAGAATCGGACCAAACTTGGCATACAGGACCAGAAAAATGATACGGTCCTGTTGGCACAAGTTTCGTCTCGATCTGACGAGCGTGCACAAAGTAATTGAAAAATTTGCAACGTGCACGATACGGTGAATTTCGACGGATACGCATCAAATTCGTCGCGCACACGCGACCAATTTGAATTCCACCAAAGCCCACACGACCACGAAACCGTTACACAGCTTTCGATCCTTTTGGTACACGACTACGTGGTCCGGATTGGCGTGACGCACGTCGTGTGGAGCGTTTTCATGATTTTTAAAACAGGTTTTTCGGTAACTTCGGAAATTGATTTCTCGACGCAGAGTCGACAAAATTCGATTCTACAAAATGGGAATCAAAGCCCTATAGGTTGTCTAGGATTGTCTTCAATTAGATTTTTATGTTCGACAATCTGCTGTCCAGAAATCGGCTTCCAAACGGGGTGTTGGGGCTGTTTCGTGTCCTGCTTTAAGCAGGTTTTTCGATCGACTTTGGGTCGATCTTACGAGCGATCGAGGGAATCTATCTATGAAATAAAAGAACAAACTTTGAGGGGGTCATGTCGGGATCGTACCAGAGTTGATGGATCGCAAAACGATCGAGTGTGCGCGACAAGAACCCGCGACGAAGTCGCTCTCGCCGCCAGAAGTCTGCTGCTGTCGCTGGTCTGATCCGCGCACGCGCCAGCGTCCTCTTGCTTGGGTTACAGCCATGGCGGCGCTGGGTTGTAGGGTTTAGGGTTTCGAGGAATAACTCCCTCGATCTCTCCTTATACTTATATACTTAGTACACCAATGATCGGGTGTGGGGGAGCTGATAGCTCGTGGACCTGGGGTCTGCATTTGAATGCTGCAGAATTAGGTGCAGTTTTGGGCTGTTCTCGGGCTTGTTAGCTCGGGAAAGCTACTGCTTAGAGGAGAATTTAGGTCTCGGCCTAAGCTCCTAGGCGTGGCCTTGGGAAACAATTGGTTGAACTTCTCAGGTGTTGGGTTTCACATGGTCGGATTTGGGGCTATACTTCAAGTGCTGCTCCTGTTGCTATCAGTTGTTGTGGGGAGTCTTTGCTATTATCATCATCCTTATTATTATTAACTCTTTCCCTTATAAATATATATAAGTATATACATATATCTATCCAACTCACACACTCATATTTATTATACACTAAAGCTCCACAAAATCTAAGTAACCCCAATATTATCCATTTCCTAATATAGGCCCTATTTATATATATGTATATGACTATACATAATAATATTTAATTGACAATGTGATCTAACCAATAATAAAATAATGTTATATAATATTAACCTCAATAAAATAATATTATTATAATAATGAAATTCAACAAACGATAATGGTGTATAAATACCATTATGTGTAGTCTGATAATTCCCAGAATGTATAATAACTTATTTTATACCATGTCATTGACTATCGACTAAAATAATATTTATAATATTAAAATATGAATACTTAGAAAAATTCATTAAATCATTAAAACGGAAAGCAACACGATCCTTCCAAAATACGTCAACACGAATGTCATTGAACGTCCCGTATGCCTACATGGGCTTGGGCTCAGTTCGGGTCCTGTCCGGATTAACATGGTATAACCGTTTCCTCTAAACTCAATAAATAAATAATGAATAAATAAACCTTCGGTAAGGGTTAAGTCGTAACTTAACCTGGTTTTCCTAGTTAGGACATCACTATGGCTCAGCCTTCCCTATCAGGGCTAGTACTCTAGTCAAAGCACGCCATCGCACTATTCATGCCACGATTCCTAGTCACCTTATACTCCAAATCTCAACTATGGCTAAAATCATCTACCGTAATAATTAACTATTTAATTATTTATAGAATTCTAAAATCACTATTTAAATAAAATAAATAATAAAATATTTAAAAATTCTGGGAAGGGCAGCTACACTATTCTATTAAGCTCTTATTACACGAGACTACCAAGTCATCCGAAGAAAAACAAGGTTATTGACCAACTGAAAGAAGAACTTTCTAAAGAGAAGAAAAGTCTTCAAAGTGCACAAGTCAAAATGGAAGCATTCACTTCTGACTATACTAAGTTATATGACACTTCCAAAAGATTGGAAATTAGGTTAGGAAAACAGCTTGAGACTGCTGCTTCCTACCCTAACACGTGTCACTTACCAAAAAATCAGAACATTCCCAAACCTAACACTGTCAGACCTAACCCTATCAAACCTTTGCCTAAAAAGGTTATGCCCAAACAGGATAATAGATATGCTTTCTTCTATACTAAAAAACCTAAACCTACCAACCATGCACACCACTCAGCTTTCAACACTCAACATGCTAAATGTCATTATTGTGGCCTCATTGGTCATATATCTTCTGCATGTAGAATCAGAAAGTTAGTAGATTTAAATATTTTTGCATGGATACCGAAAACTAACCAGTCAGGACCCTACAAGAAATGGGTACCAAGAGTTTCATCTGCAAATTATTTTGTAGGTAGGACGCCCTTCACATGCTAGGAGCAAATGGATCCTCGACAGCGGTTGCTCACGGCACATGACCGGTGACGCTTCATTATTCGCAATACTGTCGAAAAGGAATAAAGAAGGATACGTCTCCTTCGGCAATAATTTAAAAGGGTATATAATCGGTATTGGTGATATTGGAAAAGCTCCCTATCCAGTGATTAAAGATGTTTGTCTTGTTACTGAGTTAAAACATAATCTGCTCAGCATAAGCCATTTAGCTGATCATGGTTATGGTATTAACTTCGTAAAAGACAAATGTACTATTATTGATAATTCAACTGGTAGTACTATATTTGAAGGTATTAAAGAAGACAATATATATGTTTTCTATTTGTTGGAAGATACTAACATTTCAGGTACACGTTTAATGGCTAAAAGCGATGAGAGTCATCTGTGGCATATGAGACTCGGTCATGCAAATATGGATACTATTTCCAGATTATCCACGAAGAAGCTAGTATGCGGTTTACCGGACATTACATTCAAGAAGGATTCAGTATGCAGTCAATGTGAAAAGAACAAAGCTACTCAATCCACTTTCAAGTAAGTAAATGCTGTATGTACTACTAGACCTCTACAATTGCTACATATGGACTTATTTGGTCCTAGCAGAGTTTCTAGCCTCGGAGGTAAGCTATATGCTTTTGTAATTGTAGATGATTATTCTAGATACACGTGGGTATATTTTCTGACACGCAATAACGATGCATTATCAGAATTTGTAGCCTTTTGTAAAAAAGTACAGAATGAAAAAGGTTACATGATCACTCGTATTCGAGAATGCGGAGTTTGAGAAATTTTGTGACACACACGATTTTGTGCACGAATTCTCCTGCCCTAGGACTCTACAACAAATGGAGTTGTGGAACGTAAGAACAGAACTCTATCCGAAATGGCCAGAGTAATGTTAAACCAGTTTAGTCTACCCAAGTATTTCTGGGCTGAAGCTGTCAATACAGCTTGTTTTGTTCTCAATCGAGTTCTAATTCGACCCAAATCAAAGAAGACTCCATTTGAGTTATGGTTTGATAGAATTCCATCCGTTTCATATTTTAGAATATTTGGATGTAAATGCTTTATTCTTAATACAAAAGATAATTTGGGAAAGTTTGACGAAAAGGCCGATGAAGGTATATTTTTAGGTTATGCAGGCAAAAGTAAAGGATACAGAGTCTTCAACAAAAGAACCATGATCATCGAAGAGTCAATCAATGTCACCTTTGATGAACTAAATCAAACGACAATCGATGACAATGACGAAGATTTCAATGTACCCAGCAAAGCACCAGCTGATCCTCCTAAAGAAGATCCAGGAACCAGCTACCTTCGGAGTCTGCCAAAAAGATTGAAGTTCACGGCTGATCATCCAAAGGACTTGGTAATTAGTGAGATTATCAAGGGTGTAAGTACTCGCTCCTCTAATAAAGATATAGCTTCTTGTGTTGCTTTTGTCTCGCAGTTTGAACCCAAAAATATTGATGAAGCATGTAGTGATAATTTTTGGATAGATGCTATGCAAGATAAATTAAACCAATTCGAACGGAATCAAGTTTGGGAACTTGTTCCCAAGCCTATTGATCATCCGGTCATTGGCACCGATGGGTATTCCGAAATAAACTGAATGAGAATGGTTTAGTGACTCGTAATAAGGCTCGACTCGTAGCTCAAGGATACAATCAAGAAGAAGGTATCGACTACGATGAGACTTATGCCCCAGTTGTGAGATTAGAATCCATTCGTATGTTTTGTGCATTTGCATATTTTCATAATTTTAAGTTATTTCAAATGGATGTCAAAAGTGCATTTTTAAATGGTTTTATAAAAGAAGAGGTTTATGTAGCTCAACCACCCGGTTTTACTGATTTTAAATTTCCTGAATATGTTTTCAAGTTGAAGAAAGCTTTATACAGTTTGAAACAAGCCCCTCGTGCTTGGTACGATCGTCTAAGCTCTTTTCTACTTGATAACGGTTTTTTAAAGGGAAAGGTTGATACTACTTTGTTTAAAGTCTTTGAATAATAATTTCTTTTGATTCAAGTCTATGTAGATGATATTATCTTTGGATCTACTGATGAATCTCTTTGTCAAGAATTTTTAAAGTGTATGCAGAATGAGTTTGAGATAAGCATGATGGGAGAGAAGTTCTTTCTCGGACTGCAAATCAAACAAACCAACAATGGGACGTTCATAAATCAAGCTAAGTACACAAAGGATCTACTAAAGAGTTCGACATGGAAGCAGCAAAGCCACTTAGCACTCCAATGGCGACTTCAACCAAGCTTGATATTGATGAATAAGGCAAACCTGTCGACATACGTAAGTATCGAGGTATGATCGGTAGCTTACTTTATTTAACTGCCAGTCGACCAGACATTATGTTTAGTGTTTGCTTATGTGCACGTTTTCAAGCCAATCCTAAGGAATCACATATGTGCGCAGTTAAGCGTATCTTTCGATACCTTAAAGGCACTTCTTCTGTCAGTTATAGTATCCCAAAACCATGTCATTTGACCTAATCGGTTATTCTGATGCTGATTTTGCCGGATGCAAAGTAGATAGAAAAAGTACTAGCGGCACATGTCATTTCCTAGAAAAAGCTTTAGTCTCTTTGTTTAGTAAAAAGCAAAATTTTTTACATTATAAACAACATAGGCTGAGTATATCACCGCAGGACGTTGTTGTGCACAAATTTTATGGATGAAACAAACCTTAGAAGACTATGGATTGCATTTTACACATATACCCATTTTGTGATAACACTAGTTATATTAATTTGACTAAGAATCTAGTATGTCATCCTCGTACTAAACATATCGTATCGAGATTCGACATCATTTTCTTAGAGATCATCAACAAAATAGAGATATAGACCTTGTATACATAGACACACAGAATCAATTAGCTAACATACTCACAAAACCTTTAGCGGAAGATCTTTTCAACTATTTACGTCGAGAATTAGGAATTTTAGATATCAATAATGTTAATTAATTTTGTTTTATTAATTATTTATTCGATACTCATAAACTATTTTCGAGACAAACCAAAAAGAGTCTTTCTGTCACCACGACTACGGTCGAAGCGAAGCGGTATTTAAGAGTTCCCCGGTGAACCTCCGTTAGCTGGGACAGTACTCCTACAACTAATCTGAGACAGATACTGAGTAAAGAATATTAATTTATAAAATAATATTAATTATATTATTTTGAGATTTAAAATTACTAAAATTTGAATTAAGCATTTGAAACGAATTAATGAAAATGAATGTGGCCTCATTTGAATTTTTATATATATATATATATATATATATATATATATATAATATATATATATATATATATATATATATATATATAGCCAGGCAACCCTTGGCGAATTCGGTCCGAGTTCGGTCCGAATTCGGCCAGAGTTCGGCTGGATATTTATATATACCAGCACCAACCCGAGGCTTCCTTCTTCTTCATTCTTTCCCACATCCTCATAACAGCAGCTCCGCCCCTCTGAAACCCTAGTTCTTCTCCATCATTGTTCTTCCAATCCTTGTGGAGTTTCTCGTCAAACTTTGGATTCGTGCGGAGATCGTCATCCTCTACAACATATCCAACTCCTAGAAGGTATAATCCCTTCTTTCCTCCACTTTTCAATACTTAGGGTTTGTAGAAATTTTTTGGAAAAGAATGCCCAAGTTCAATTCCTTCAAGAGGAAGAAGACCAATGCCAGTGAAGAGGCATTGTCTTCAGATCCGCATACGGATTGCCTCTTTTCTCCGGTCCAATCGGACGATGGTGCATCGGATGAGTTTTATTTTAAAACTTTCGATCAAGCATTATTGTGGTACGCCGATTTTATCATACATACTATTTGCACCAGGTTGCCGATTAAGTGGACTGTCTTTCCGGATCACCATCCTTATTTTGAGGCATTAGGAATACAATATTTTGTCACCTTATAATTTCCCATTGCCACTAATGCTATTAGATTATTCTATTATAATTTTGTGTTAGACACTTTTACAGCGAGGATACGTGTCGGAGGAATTGATATCGAATTCACTGATGAAACGTTAGCGGAAATCCTTTATCCCCGAAGGTGCCCCGCTCGATGACATCACTGATTTTGATTTCCCCTGGCACGACACTCGTTAGTTTCGAAATGAACTTTGTGCGCCTGCACGCGTTCTTCCTGGAAAGTTCAAGGCTAATAACTTGAACTTGTTTAACTATGAATTATATCGCATCATCTATTCCACCTTACTTCCAAAATCCACTTCCAAAGATGATGTCACTGCACTTGAGCTTTCTGCTCTTTATCATATTCTTAAGGAATTTCTTTTTCTGCCCTAAAACTATCATTCAGATGATGGGTAGATGTCGCGGGAGAGACCGCAACCTATCTTATGCGATGCTTATTCCTCGTATTTTTCAGAGATTTGATATTGATTTATCTACTTGTGCTGTCGACCCCGAGCCCAAGTTTCTCAAACTCTCTCGTCGCAGCATTGCATCTATTCCTCCACCTACTACACCTACTCCTCCTGCACCTACTTCTACTCCTCACAGCACATGTTCCTCCTCATTCTTATCCTATAACATTTGAGGGTATCCATCAACACTTATCAGATCTGTAGTCTTTTTATGTTAACCTCTAGGGAACACGAGTTCCGTGATGTGACTCGTTCCAGGCGATTGCCAACTCCTTCGCCGAACTGAGGTTTACGCAGACGGGTTATTCTGCTCTCTGCCTCGAGACCCTTCTGTTTCTGGCTACCGCATTGACGACGAGGCGGTTCACTCTCTGTTCCATCCAGGGAACCTATGATTGGTATCGTACCGCTGGCACCACTCATCGCACTTCTGGTACTGGTACTTCTAGAGTTGGTCCTTCTGGACATGCTGGAGCTGCAGCTGATGTTGATGATGATGATGATGATTTTGAGATGTTAGATTATTGAGACTGTTACTTTTGTCTCATGTTTACTGGAAATGCTCCGACATTCCAAGATTATATCAGTACTTTTTTTAGCACTTTTTTCTATTATGTAACTATTCGTGGACATGGTTTTTGATTATGCCTCAGTTTTGGCATTTTAGTCTATTATTCAGCACTTTATATGTTTCATTATTATGGTAGCACTATCTATCTTTTGCTACTTCATACTTTCTGAAATACTTCCTATGACAAATATATGCCTGTGTTGTGTTCTCTAGACGATCTGTTTTCTTTTACTGTTTATACCATGCCTGTAAAGATTATTCCTATATTTTTATTGTTTTTCTTTACAGTTTGTTACTTATGCATTGATTGCGGAGGAGCCTTCTCTTTTACAATTATTTTGCTAAGTACAACGAGGGAGAAATAAGGATCTAACATTTTTGTGAATACAGGTTATGAACAATTTCTTTTTGTTACTATTTTGAATTGATTCCAAGCTTAGATGTTATATCGACAAGGTTTTCAATTATCAAAATGGAGGAGATTGTTGGCCCATTGGTCATGGTCAAACCTGATTTTAATAATTGATCAAACTCTGTCTCGATATAAATACAAGTCAACTCAGATGTTTACATACGACGTTTTGGACACTGCTCAACAATGGATATCAACAATGTTCAAGAATGAAGCCGTTTGCCATTCAAATGTACTTCCTGTTAAGCAATTAATTTTTCATTTTATTGAGTCTAGGAATACATTGTACACCGAGTCGTTCTGGCAAATAGGCTATCTGAAAACGTTTTTCAAAACCATCCTATTCTTTTATAAATGACCTATGTTTTTGAAAAAATTCTTTTTACAAAACACTTCTGAAGGATTGTTCAAAAAGCCAAAATTTATTTTCTCCAAAAATGAACTGGCAGAACCCCAGGAGAACTCGGGCCGAGTTCGGCCAGAGTTCGGCCATTTGGAACGTTAGTGAACGTTGGGTTTTTGAACTTGGTCATCCTTCAGTTACGGTTTGTTACAAAGAGTTCTGTCCGAATTCTGCCGAATTCTGTCAGGTTCTGTCTTTGGAAAAGCTGTAAATAGAAAGCATTTCGATCATTTCAAAACACCAATTCACTTTCAATCTCTTCTCTTCTTGCTTACATTCTTCCAAAGTTTTTAAAAGCTTTTATTTTCAAATCCCAAGCCAGTTACAATCCTCTAGTCATTTGCCAGTGCGGTGCAGTCTAGAAGTTTTAAGAGCGATTGTAATCAGAGGCTTGATAGAAGATTCAACTCTTCACAATTGAAGTTGGGCGAGTTCTTCGTATCAAAGCTCGCGTCTGTAGAAGTTGTAAGGACTTCGTATGAAAACTTGCAGATTTTCCAATAGTGGATTCAACTGGAAGCTATAGTTCTTCCGACTGGACTAGTCCTCACAAGAGAAAAACCAGTATAAATCTCGGTGTTTGCGTTTGCCTTCTAATCACTTTTAAATTTTGTCATTTACTTTTGTGATTATTATTTTATCTGCGATCTAACTGCTAACAAGTTTTTAATTAGCAATATTCCGCTGCCTACTCTATTCACCCCCCCTCTAAAGTATTCTGCTTTACATTTCGTTCCTACATCATGAAGGCTAGATACTTTCTCATTCTCATTCGCGACGGCCATCACCACAATCGTTCGTCTGCATCCTGGTACAGTTCCTATACGGTCGACACCTTACTGAACCCCTCATCCGCCTGCAGATTGGTAACGGCAGCTCATCGCTGCATCACGAGCGCTGCTCGCAATGTCAACCTTCAACCTTCCGTAATCGCCCACCCTAATTGCACCATCCGAGACTTATGGGACAACGACTCCGGGTGGAGATGGGACCGGGTCAGAGATTGGCTGGGACTGGTGGCGTCGGCTACCTTGTGTCACTACCACTTTTCTAGGATAGGGTATTTCTGTTATTTCATAAATTGAGTATATATTTTTTCTTTATTATGATGGTTGCAATTATTAGTAGTCTAACAAATCATTAGTCATGATAGACCCTATTTAGTTTGACTTGACCAATTAGTTGGATTATCTAGACTCTATTCATGGTTAGGTTGAACACAAGCCTTAATTAGAGCCAAACCACTTAGCCTACTTAAGGACCCACTTAATACTAAGTGTAATGAAAGGATTATGGCTAGTTTAGAGCCTATTTAATCCCCTCAAAACCCCCAATGGCAGCTACTATTCATTTTAGGGTTTCCATCCTTTCCTCTATTCCAACCTTTTCTAAATTTCCTCCTCTTTTCTCCATTGGTTGGGCAAAAGCTTGGGGGAGCTCAAGGAGGCTAAAGAAGGCTCTAGCAAGGGCTTGAAGGCTCCTTCTCCATCCATCTTCCCCAATTTCATGGAGATTTATGGGGGCTTTTTTTCCTACATAGGTATAACCCCGTAAACTTGTATTTTTATGGTCAAATTTCATGTATTCATATAGGAGACCCACCCCATGACTCATAGGGAGTAGATTGAGGTCCTAATGAATCCTATTGTGGTAGTTTCATGGAGTTTTGTATCCATTTTAGAGAGATTACGAAATGTGACCCCCAAGTGTTTGTTAGAATGCCTAGAAGGCTCTGTTGGCTTTGTATTTCAATTTTGAGCCTGTGTTAGGATGGGTAGATCATTCATTAGGCATTCTAATTGATTTCATAATGAATTTCCTATATATATATATATATGTTTGTGGCTGTGTTGGGTTTGGAGTGGACTGTGGGTGAGTATTTGTGTGGGTTGTTATTGCTTTGGACTGGAACCCCATTGTATCTGTCCATTCCTTGCGTTTAGCCTTGATAATATTTTAGCCCTTATTTGTTGTTCAGTCACTGCATAACCATGTATCAGTCTCAGAACTGATTTGTCCAGTCCCTACCTTATTTAAGGTCTATTACAGTCCTATGGTGCAGTGTATCAGTCATACACTACAGTCCTACCTTTTTGTATCAGCCTTTACCTTTCAAGTGTCATTCTATTCCTCATTTATTTAGTCCCAATACACTCTATTGTTCAGTCTCCAAACTGAATTTGTTCAGTCCTCCACTGAACCTTAATGTGCTGAACATACCCTAATTTGTGTATCAGTCCTCATATTTCTTCCATGCTTAGTCCAGCTTTTCATGTATTTAAGTCATCAATTTCAGTCCCAGGTTCTCCATCTTTGCAGTCCCCTTTATACATGATGTTCAGTCCATGTTTTTCCAATCCATGTTAACATTTTAGTCCATACTTCACCATGGTTCAACCCCTTGTATCTCATGTTCAATCCTTCATTTAACCACCATCTGCTCAGTACCTTGTCCCTACTGCAGGACAATACCCAAGTGGCAATGCCACATGTGTGGTTTGGGCCTACGATTACCTGTGCAGCCATGGAACTTCGTACTCATTCCTTGATTAGTTAATTCTTCAGTCCTTTAGGCCATAGCTCAGTCCCTACATCTTTTGTTTAAAACTTTACACTTAGGTTCAACCATTAATTAGTTGTTTTGTTGGGACTTGAGTGTCAGAGTGTTGGTATCAGTAGTTGACTGATACTTGAGTATCACTCATTGATACATATATAGGATACAATGCATATGTAAGATAGGTATATTAAGATAGTTCTATCTATATACATATGTATGAATATTTATAGATATGTATTAATTTGAATGTATGCGTGTATATGAGGATGTATTACATATATAGGAATGTAGCAGTAGGATTGGTCATGTGAGTGTGGCTGTGAATACTGAGTTGGGGCGTTCAGGAGTTGGGTTTTGGTCTTAGGGGTCGACCAGTGGCATGTTGGCCTGGCCTTGACAGGCCAGGACAGCAGGATGTTGCACTGCACATGTAGGGATTGGCTCCCAGTGCAGGGGATCCTGTTAGATAGGTTAGGGGCTTTTTGCCTATGTGTGTGGGTGCCATGGTGTGAATTGTGGTGTGTGTATGTGTTTGTGTCAAATAGAGAGTGAATATGATAGTGTTTAGTCATGTGAGTGTATGCATTGACTAATGCATGAGTGTCTAAATAAATTGGTAGGTAGTGGTGTGTATCAGAGGTAAGATATCCCTTGGTGCACACCACTTGTTCGAATTTAAGGTTAGAGGAGGCAGGAAGCAGGGGATCCTGCCCCCTTGACAGGGCCATTTGGCCTACTGCAAGCATGACAGCAGTAACAGGAGCTTACAGGAACCTTGGTGGAGTATCAGTTAGATACTCATTGAGATTTGAGTGTTGGCCAATGGGCCATTGACTCATGACATTTGGCCATAGGCATGTTGGGTTAGCCTTGGTGATAGTTAAATGTTAGTTCAGAGATTTAGGAGTTAGAATGTGGTATCAGTGGGATTGGTTAGGGTATTAGTTAGTATCACAAGTTGTATGTTAGTATTTGTTAGTATCTTGGTTAGGATACTTGAGTGTAGCAGAGATTATGAGTTAGGGTTGAGTGTTAGTTAAGATTTGGATATGTTAGTTCAGTTAGCTTGGTTAGATGAGAGTGTCAAATAGGAATATGAGTGTTAGTATTATTATAGGTTAAGTGTCCAGAATAGGTGGGCTGATACAGGACTTAGGCTTTGCTTGGCTTTTTTTTTGCTTTGCAAGCATTTGGCAGCAGCAGCTATTAGCAGGGTTGCATTGGCCTTGCAGTGGCTTTGCTAAGTAATGCAGTAGCAGCAACAGATGCATTTAGCAGTATTGGCATTGCAAGCCAATGCAGCAGCAAGTTGTAGCAGCAGCAGCTGCATTGCAAATGCAGTAGCTTGCATGCTGCTACTTGGCAGCAAGGGTATTCCCCTTGTTAGTTGTGAATGGCTAGGCCATTTAGCCTAGGTTTAAGGCTTGGGGTTTGGGTTTGGCTTTTGATGGGACAGGGGCCACTTTGTGACGTTGAGTTTGAGTGGTGGTTAGAAGAGTTCTATAGGTTATGAGATAAGGTATGATATTACCTAGCATAACTAAGGTAAGGAAATCCTAATTTAGGGTAAAAAAAACATGGTTCACAAATTAATCTAAGATTTATGGATTTACCTATTAGAATAAGGTAATGGGTAATTACCTAATCAACCTAGGATATGATATTACCTATAGCTTAGGTAATGGTTTACCTAATAACTAAGATAGTATATTTCCCTATTAGCTAAGGTATCGAGTTTCCCTATTAGTCTAAGGTAGTGGGTTATCTATTAGCCCAAGATAATATATCATAGGAAGGTAATGACTTGATGTGGGTTAACCTAACCTAGATTTGACTAGAGTTGACCAGTTAACCAAAGTCAACTGAGAGTCAGTTTTGACCTAGCTTGCATATCACGCACTAGAAAACCATGTTTAGCACTATTAAACACCATTTAACCTATGTATCTCATCTATAGGCCTTGTGACTCCACTTTTAGGCTCGGTTCACATTCATTGCTCAGGACGACAAGTTTTATTTTGTTGATATATCCTGTGATGCATGTTATATTAGTGCTCTATTTTGATTCTGATACGGTGGACTCACAGATTGGTATTTTATCGATTCCTTGACTGGAGATACGTGGTTTCATGCCTATCTTGAATAATGTAATCATGACTAATGCATCTATCGTGACTAATGAAATGCGTGTCGAAGAACCTGGATTCCATGTGTACTAGTCGGACGGGGGAATACCTAGGAGACATGTGAACATACCCATTCTATCCTATTAGTCTTACGTGAATAATAGCGGGCACATACGTAGGTGTATGGTTTGTCGGATATCTCTCTCTAGTCGTTCACATGTCAAACTTGGTATTTCAAATCACTGGTCTTAACAAAATTTGTCTGAGTTGTCTACAACATATCTTGTATGACAGGTTTACTCATTTTTATATATCTACCTGTTCTCATATGATCTTGTACACTTGTCTTTTCATTATACATTACCTCTGTAACTTGATCATCAAGAATTTCATTATTATTTTATACTCATAGCGCTTGTCAATTATTTTGAACTGTTAGAGGTGATGTGCTCGTTCCATCCTGACTGGATATGTTGACAAATATTACAGGTGATGATGGTGACTGCCCTACCTTCTACGGGGCATATGAGGGTGACATTCAGGAGCCTGAGGAGCTTCTAGCTCAGTAGAGGATTTACCTCCTGTTTAGACTAGTTACTTAGGCTTGACTGGACTGTGATTCAGCTAGTACTTGAGACTTATAATATACTTATTATTTTGGGATCTTGTGTTATGTTTTGAACTCTAACTTGTGTTGGGATCTTGCATCTATTTCCAGTTATTTCTTTCTATCATATCTTTCATATTTTGTGCTATCTTCCTTAGAAGTCTTGTGATTGAGTTGTGACATTATATACCTTCGTGCGGAAATGACAGGTACCTTTATATTGTGTCTAGATGTTGTATGTTATAGACGACTTATACAGCGTTCTACTGCCGATTCTGTGGCATAGGCTAGACGTACCCACATGCTCGTACCCCTACTTAAGGTACGGGTCGTGACACCTTGTCGCTGTAGACGTCCAGCTCAATGAAATCCCCGACGCTCTGACATGGGCTACCATGCCCGGTAGCACCTTCACGATGGCCTCTGCCAGGCTCGTGGTGAGAGGACCTGACGCTCCTTCACCGCCGTTCGCCCCTTTCTGGCTCTCTTGTATCCCCAAAAAATGGTCAATCCTCATCAGGAGAGCTCACCGCAGGAAGCTTCCCACCGACGACTCTCTCACCTCCATCGGCTACAGCCTTGCCTCTAAGTGTCATTGCTGCACTTCACAACACTCAGAAACCGCCGAACACATTCTGTTCTCGGGCGACCTCGCCACTTAGATGTGGTCCAGCCTCTCGCATAGTTGCGGACTTGATCATTGTGTCGGGGGCTACAACGATCTCCTCGCCAGCTGGGGGCCAATTTCATGGCCTTCAGATCGTCACAGCAGCCAGAATTTGGGCTCTCTGGAAGAACCGAAACAAATATAGATACGAAGGACGCCAATACAACCCCTCTCAGCTGATCTGGGAGGTCCTCCGGCAGAGTCTCAAAATCAGCAGACGCTGCACATACTCTCCGGACAGTTTCTGGAAAGCGTTGTCCTAGCCTTCGGTCCGGGCCAGCAAGTATTTTTGGCCGCTTCTGGCCTCCTTTTGGCTTTTGTTATCTTTTTGCGCTAGTCGCTTTTACTTGTATAGACTTCGGCATTTTTGCGCCTGATACATCAATAAAGTTTCTTCTTGAAAAAAATAAAATATACACATATAATATATATATATATATGTATATATATATATATATATATATATATATATATATATATATATATGACAGATCGCGCGTTGCCCTAGTGCGCCGCGCCTCTAGCTCTTGGTAGTTCTCCTCTCCGACGGCCCCGGCTTGGCCTCTGGCCGGGCCGGCATCATCATAGCCAAGTCCTTTGCAGCAGTAGTTACTGGATGGGTTGAGGATCCTCCGTGACTGGCTTCGCGAACGGTCTCTTCGTTCAAAGGAGCTCCAGCGATCTCTTTTTCTGAGGAAGAAGAACAAACCCTCTCAAGCCCCCTTCGTTATGCTCTCATTGGAAAGTTTTCGCATACCATACCTTCGATAGAGGTCATCTGTAAGGCTCTATCTGGGTTTCAATTCCAGGGTTCTATCAAAGCTGGAGTTATTGATAGAAAACATATTCTGATTCGACCTTCAGTTGAAGAAGATTATCTCCGTCTTCGTTCTAAAGTCACGTGGTTTGTGTCAAGAGCTCCAATGCGGATCTCCAAGTGGGAACCCGATTTATTACCGTCGTATGAATATTCTCTCATGCCTGTGTGGGTGGATCTACCTGACCTTCCTCATCACTTATATGATAAAAAGGCGCTCTTTACAATTTCTTCGGCGATTGGAACTCCATTAAAAATCGATAAAGCCACTTCTGAACTTTCTAGGCCAAGTCGTGCCAGGGTCTTTGTTGAAATAGATACGATCAAGACTTTACAACACCGCATCCGAATCAATCTGCCTCGTAGGGGAAGTTTTTGGCAAAACATGGAATACGAGTACACTTCTTTGTATTGCTCACACTGTCATCACCAAGGACATGTTGTTAATCATTGCAAACTGAAAAATAAAGGCAAAGAAGTTGTACCTGAGGAAACTACGCTTGAGAAGCCTACGTCGGGGGTGGACACGCGTCGTCCTCATATGGTGGTTACTCATATATTGCAGCGTCCTAATAAAGGAAGTTTGCAACTTAATGACGGTGATCAGGGTCTTAACCCGCCTACCGAGGAAGCCATTAATGCGGACAAAACTAATATGCTAAAAGAATATGCTCCTTTAATTACTCCAAACCCACCACCCTCAACTGAACAACCGGTCATCCTCTACAACGCTCAGGTTCCGAGAACATAGGCGATTGATTCGCATCAACATGTCCCATTGGATGAGACATAGAAGGAGATGGCGGTTACTGAAGTTGCTCAAGTGGCTCCGAATGATGATTCGTTAGCTGAAGAACAAATCACTGAGAGAGAACCCGATCAACTAGAGGAGGGAGAAGTGCATGACCCTCTGCTCAATTGGGCTGATGAAGTCGAGAGAGAAGAACTCCAGCTGGAAGACAGAGGCAGTGAAGATGATAGCCGGATCCCAGGAGGAGAGACTCAAAACGTGATCACATCAACTGTCCAAAGGAGAAAGAAAACCAAGAAGATGGTGGAGCCTTTCGATCGTGTCACTCGTCAAACAGCAAACTCACAATCCTCAAGTAAACCTCAATCCTCTAATGTTTAACATTTTACTCTGGAATATGAGGGGAGTTGCTAGTAAAATGACTCTTAAAAGAATCAAATCGTTAGTGAGGATTCACAAAATTGTGTTTCTTACCATCATTGAGCCTAAGGTGGATGTTAGTCAGCTTGCTTTCTATAAGCTTAAGCTTAGATTTTCTGCTGCCTATGCTAATGAATGTGGTAATATCTAGGTGATGGCTAAGGTGGAGTGTGACATTTCGATTCGGGATTCGTTTGATCAAGCCTTATCTGTTACTGTTGCTCACCATTTGTTACCTTCAGAAGCTATGTTTACTATGGTTCATGGTGATAATACGAAGGAGGTTTATCGTGTGCTTTGGGATAGGTTATCTCAGTTTCAGGGGACTGATAACTTTCCATGGGTGGTAGGGGGTGACTTCAATGCTGTCTTGAGGTCGGAGGAAAAGATTGGAGGTCGTACTGCTGATCCAGTTTCGATTGAGGAATTTGTGAATTTTAAAATGGTGGCTGGATTAACAGAGCTTCCGTTCTCAGGGAGTTGTTTCACTTGGCTGAAAGCTATAATGGATGGCAGGTGTGGATCACGCTGGATCAGGTTATGGTTGATAGTGCGTGGCTCGAATTGGCTCATATGTCAGGTGTAGATCATCTTAATAAATTGGAGTCGGATCATGCTCCAATTCTTGCTCAATTTAAACGAGCTCCTGTGGGGGGAGGAAACAATTCAGATTTCTTGACTTATGGACGTCTCATGAGGATTTCTCAGCTCTTATTCATCAAGCATGGCATTCGGTTGATCATCCGAATGCAGTCACTAGAGTGTCTCTACGTCTTGATGCCTGCAAGAAAGTATTATCGACATGGAGTAGGAACTCTTATGGGGATATATTTCAATCGGTGAAGGAAACTGAAGTTGATGTGTTGGCAGCTGAGCTTAATCATGAGGTTATGAACACTCAAGCTTCTTTTGAACAGTTGTCGAAGGCAACGGCTATGCTCAAACAAAGGGTTCGCATTGAAGAAGCTTATTGGCGTCAGAAGGCTCATCTTAAATGGGACCTGGATGGGGACAAGAACACAGCTTACTTTCATGGCTACGTGAATAATAGGAAGAAGTCTCTGCACATCCATTCTATTGCTACGAATACTGGGGATATTCTTTATGAAAAATAGGACATTCACAAACATGCGAAGGAATTCTTTGCCAAATCCTATGAACGAGGGGAAATTCAGGATGATGACGATATGCTAAATCTCATCCCTAGTATCGTGACTGAAGAAGACAATGCTACTCTTATTGCAGCACCTACTAAGGAGGAAATATTTGATACAATCAAGAGTTTGGATAAAAGTAGTGCCTCAGGACCTGATGGGTTTACCTCGTCGTTTTATTTACACAGTTGGGAGACTGTTGGTGATGACATTTTGGAGGCCATATCCATGTTCATGGACGGGTTTTCCTTCCCTTGGGCTTTCACGAACACGTCGATTGTTCTCATCCCTAAGGTTAAACAGCCTAAAACTTTTGGTGATTACTGGCCCATTAGCCTCTGTACTGTGATAAATATGATCATTTCTAAGTTATTATCCCAGCGACTTGCTCCTCTTCTCCCACGTCTTATTTCTCAGGAACATAGTGGGTTCGTGCAAGGCCGAGAGATAGTGGATAACATACTATTGGCTCAAGAGATGACGGCCAAGATGAACAAGAAATACAGAGGTGGTAACATTGCTGTAAAACTTGATATGATGAAGGCCTGCGATAGGGTTGATTGGCGTTATCTATTGAAGGTGCTTCACAGATTTGGCTTTCATAATAAGTGGGTTGATATGATGTTACGGATAGTGAATAATGTATGGTATTCCCCTATCATTAACGGAGAATCGATTGAATCTTTCAAGCTTTTCGTGGCCTGAGACAAGGTGATCTACTGTCACATGCATTATTCATTATAGTAGCTGAGGTTTTAACTAGGAGTTTGAAGCGGTTGCTAGCTATAGAGGGCTTTACTCCTCGAGGATGTCCTCTTGTCACACACTTAGCCTATGCAGATGATGTCCTTCTCTTTACAGCAGGAGATTTGAGATCGGTGGGGATGATTAATGAAATCCTATCTCTAGAAGCATGGAAAAGAACAGGAAAGTCCAGGCGGTTCAAAACAGAGGGAGCCTTTATGCGGCTCAAAAGGCTCGAGAGCTTCATGCAGCTCAAGAATCCGCTAGAGCTTTATGCGGCTCAAAAGTCCCCAACATAGCCATACGGCTCGGGTAAAGCCACGTGGCCCTATGCGGTTTGCCTCTACAGTTGGCCATCAAGCAGCGGCCTCATTTAATGCTCTGACGCAACAAGACAGCTCTGACATAAAGCTGCAATGATGACTCTGACATAATGGCGTGCTCCTAGGGAAACAAATAAAATCTCTATAGCTGGCACAATCCACCGAATTCCAAAGCTCTTCATGAGGATCGCTTCAAGGTCTTCCATACGGCTCTGACACGTGGCCAACCTTATACGGTTCAGATGGAGGCCACCCTCATGCGGCTACTAATCCTATGCGGTTCAGATCATGGAGAGCCACCCTCATGCGGCTCAGATTCTGGGAGGCCACACCTATGCGGCTCTGATACGTGGCCACCCTTATGCGATTCAGATGGAGGCCACCCGCAAGCGGCTACTACTTCCATGTGGTTCGGATCATAGGGAGCCACCCTCATGCGGCTCAGATTTCGGAAGTCACACCTATGCGGCTGCCATCCTCATGCGGCTCGGATCATGGGGGGCACCATCATGCGGCTCAATTACCAGACCACACGCATGCGCCTCTGTCAGGACACCTTGTCCATACGGCTCACGGTTAGGACACATGGCAGAAAATCAGTTAAGACTTAATCCCCCGCGTTCCTACGGCTCGCAGCATAATGACGGTTAGACATGTGGCACAAGATCAACCAAGATTTACCCACCCAGATTTGTTGCTATCAACAAATCACAACAGTCAGATTTGTTACAATCATCATAATTACCCGGATCAATTTTCAACAATTGATGCAGATTTGTTGCAATCAACATAAAAGCAAGGTCAAGGCAAATCTTAACAAATCCCTAACTGCCCACTGTTTAAGAAAAAATCATTGCAAACCCTACTTATCACACCGCACCCCTATAAATAGCAAGGTGCCATTCTCTTGCAAATCATGGACACATAGAGAGACAGAGGCACGCACAGAGAGAGCGGCGACGCACAGAAGAATCTCCCCACATATCCCGAGAGCATTTCTTCATCAGAGCCAAGGCTACGTCCGATCGTCCAAGGAGTAAGGCAGAGTTGATAGCACTCTCCCGAGCCTCTACCATCACCCCCCAGAATGAAAAATAAACAATGGGACTTAGATTACTGTACCTAGATTTTCATTCCTAGGCTTTCTTTGTATGAGCGAGTTTGTATTGCCAGTCTAAGTTCAGTCCTCCCATAAAACTGTTCTGTACTTTTACAATCAATGGCAAACACGATGGCGAATCTGCTGGGGACTAACTTCTTCCCGGCTGAGGAATTGGTGACGCAATCGAACGTAGCCAAACTTGGCTCCACTCAACAGATGCTGGTCGCCCGGTTCGACCAACAGGCGTTTGAAGAAATGCTCTCCGACGGGAGCGCTGGCCCGGTCCAACGGTGAGCCCGCACGAAGAAGGTCCGCAGGGAGTGGAGGCCAAAATCATTCTCTCCTTCCCAAGCTCTCGAAGGAGTACTCTCTGTTACCCAAAATGGCGGGAAAGACTCTCGTGCGGCCCCACTTCAGACCATAGAGGACTATGCTGTTCCCAAGTCCGGCAGATGAAAATACTACGATGCTGGACTTGCAGGGGCAAAGAGAAACTCTGTGCGGTCCAAGAAAAAGCCGCATAAGGGCGCCAGCCACATGAAGACTCATGAGGCCACAGAAGTCAGTCGCATGCAGAAGGCTCATGCGTTCAAAACTTCCAACCGCATGAAGGAGGCTCATGCTGCCAAAACTTCCAGCCGCACTAAGGAGGCTCATGCGACCACGACTGCCAGCCGCATGCAGACTCCTAACGTGACCGCTGCTTTTAGCCGCATACAGAAGGTTCATGCGGCTACACATGCCAGCCGCATGCAGACAGCCTGCACGGCCAACAATCCCAGCTGCATACCATCTGCTCCATGCGGCTCACGGTCAGTCTTTGACCGGCTCTCATGTGGTCCTGACCTTAGAGGCTCTCAGGAGGTTGTGCCAAAGTCTGTGACGCACCACTTGGACTCTTCCTACTATGCACTCTCGGGTGCCAGAAGGAAGAAGTCTAGGACAGCCCGGGCTCGTTGAGCTCAGTCAGCTGTCCCAACTTCTGACTATCAGGGCATCCCGCTGACTATTACGCGGGCCCCTGATGGAAAGTTGTATAAAACTATCCGTGTCCAGCCTACGACGGCCAACGAATGGGATAGTTATCAAGAATCTCTCAACAATGATCAAGGGCAAGTACTTGTACTACCACCACATCAGAAAGCAGGCAGGATGCCAACACACTCATGTGCTCAAGACTCCCGGGCCCATAAAACGAATGACCTGCGCAAAGTGATTCTTCACAAACGCAAGAAAAGAGATGAAAACTTGGTGTACAGAGAGTCCTTTCATGGACATCACTGCACTCAAGTCATTGTCAACTACTGCTGCAGCAAGGCGGCCACACAAGAGGACCGACGATCCGTCTTCCAACGACGGCAACATCCAAGCTCAGAAGATGTGGAGCTTCTCGTCGCCTCTTGTAATTCTGCTCAGAAGATCCCTGACAGCGGGAGACGGAAGAAAACAAACGTCTCCAGCCCGAAAATCTCAACCAAGAAACTCTTTTCTAAGTGTTTTCCACGACCGTTACGGGAGGAGTTTTCCAAGGTACTCGCTCAAAGACGAAATCTGTCACACTTGGAGATTCATCGTCCACATCTCTGGAAGGCACTGAAGCCGGAGGTAGCACTCCTCCAAACATCCACGACAATTTGGTGTTCCAAGAAGATATTCCATGGGAAACGGTTCCCTCAACAGATGCAGCAGATTTCGATGTCCCTGAGGACGTCCACAACTCTCAAGATGAGGCAAGCTCTGAAGCTGGGGGTACCACTCCTTCTGAGTCCGAACCAGAAGAGAACATTCCCACATACCCTGATGACTTCTCTGTACAAGGGTATGACTAAGAGGGCACGTCCTCCACCGTTCCTTCCATCTCACCTCATGTAAGGACGGTGTTCATGATGGACAGCAACCAAGATGGTCCCAGTGATCGTCAAAGCATCGACACTCTGGAGGCCATACTTCATACCTTGTTCAAATTCGTGGACGAGATCAAAGCGGCCCTTTTAACTCTGCAAGGAAGGACGCAAGGCCAAACAAACGTGGGACCCGCGATCAATGCAGACTTGAACTCAGCTGCACCAAACCCGGGTGATAATATTCCTGAATTATCAGCTTCTACCGCTGCAGACGAGGCCAGAGAGGCAAGACAAGAGGTCCAGGAGCTCCGGGCCATGTTCCCACGCCCGAGATAACTGTCAGGACCTCAGGATACGACAACCGTATCCTGCAACATGGAGAGATGTTCCCTTCCCACCAAGATATAAACCATTCAACATAAATCCGTATGATGGAAAGACATCTGTAAGTAGGTACATCACCTACTTCGAAGTCACAACTGACCATCTACCTCATGACGACGCTATCCTTACGCGGTTGTTCATTGGAGCGTTAGAAGGGGTCGCCTTCGACTGGTACCGCAACTTGCCAGACAACTGCATCCATTCCTTCGCCGACTTCAAACGTATGTTCCTGGAGAGGTTCTACGAAGTAGGACAAGACGTGACGATTTCCACCCTCATGGACGTTGTTCAAGGAGAAAAGGAGCTGACAATGAACTATATCAAGCGGTTTCGCCAAACCGCGATGAAGTTGCCTTCCGGTAACCCTGCTTCCTCCTTAATTGAAATTTGCCAAAAGAGACTGCTCCCCACAATCAGCCTCTGGATGGGCGAAAGTCAGTTTAAGGATTGGAAGACTTTCATTATCAGCGCCACTAGCGCAGAAGACAAGTTGAAGAAAGCTCTACAACTGGGATTGTACGTCTCGGAAGGAGAGGATAAGGGCAAACGCCCTAACATCAACGATGGTGGTAACCCCTCCAACAAGCGAGACAACAAGGGCAAACAAGCTATGGTGGCCGACACAGCTCCGAAGCCTGAACCGAAGCCGGCAGAGAAGCAGTGGCCTCAGATGACCTACTCCTTCGAGGACGGCCATGTCAAGCCCATCTTGGACATGCTCATACAAAGAGGTAGAATTCAGCTCCCTAACCCAAGGCATGAACCTCGTCCTGCAGAGATGGAGAGCTCCAAGGACTGTAACGCCCCAGTCCCACAATACGTAGGACTAGTAACGTAGACATGCCAGCTGTATTCATACGAAGTATACTCCAATAAATGGATGCCTCGTATGAATACATAAGCTGTAAAATGCAGTAGAACCATAACTAATCTCATCCACGCAAAATAAATAAAAAAAGACATTATATAAAGATAATGAATTGTCTTGATACAATATGTTGGGCGGAGACAAATCCACTACCAACAAAATAAGGAAAAGTACATAGAAAATGAAATGAATGGCGAGCGAAGCGAAGACGATCCAAGTGCAATTATCCTCGAGAAATAGCAATGAACACGGTTAGAGCTAAAGCACCTGCGAAGAACAATAGCACACACCTGGGGAGATAACTAGGTCCTCAGAGGGATGTAATAAGACACATAATAGCATGCCATATACTGAATAAATATTGCTCAAATAAATAAGTAAATCGAATTATAATATGGTCCAATACGCACCTACTGAACGGGCGTACAATCCCCCCAACCAAACAAGGACAGGAGATGGTAAACTAATTCACGGTAACGTACCTTCCCATACTATGAATCCAATATGGTATCCGGACCCCAACAAGGTTCAATACCTTCTCATCGAAGTAGTAGGTCACACCTACAACCAAACAAGGACAAGATGTGACGAACTAGTTCATGACAAGTTATTGTTCCAAGCCGCGGTCAGATACAAGTACCCAAACCAAAAGTACTCGTACCTAACGGATAAGGTAGCCTAACCGTTTTAAGTGAAATATAGTTAAGAACAATCCTTCCTACGCATGGGCCCTGGCTGAATAGGATCGGTATAGTCTCCTCTTGGGCACCAGAGGCCCCATCAGTAAGAGCATAACGTTCCGCAGAATCGTGGCCATCAGCAATCATGGGTCAACTGACCTGCGTCTCCGACGGAGCTCACGGGTTACAAAAGGGAAAGTGCATCGAAGCCCATACGCTAAGGAATTGTCCTCCCCGCCCAATGCCTACTGTGTTGTATCCACAACACAAACCACTATAACCGCTAAGTCAAACTAGCATGCAACCTCTATTAGCGGTTATTCCTATCGCACGGCTTGTACGTACTGGTGGCCTGCCAATCACACACTTTCGTGTCCTATATGCGACACACAACTTCGTGTTACAACGTGTCAAGGCCAATGAATGCAACACACAAGGTGGTCCCTTAAATCTAGGTTTAATTTGTAAGAAAAATAATACACAGCAGGAAATATAAATGAACAGTAAGTTCTAACAGTTATGCCATGTATCACAGTTTAGTTTGCATAAAGAAAATAAATAATGCATGAAATATGAGCTAAAATAATTAAACAGCGAATGGCAAGGTGTCTTGTCTGGTAGGACGCCTGGTGTGCTGCGATGATCAAGGTGGCATGAACTGCGACTTCAGTGCAACAACTATACAAGGTGACCTCGGATGGTGGCACGGACGGTTCCATTGGGTCCATAACGGTCAACTTGGTTAGGGTGGACATGAGGTAGTACGAATTTGGCGATCGAATAGGAAAGAGGAGGGTTGAGTCACGGTCGGAAGAATAAAGAAAATTTGACGAATAATAAATATATGATTTTGAAAACTAATTATAATACTTGAAATATGATTTATTAGTAAAAAAATATTTTTCTTTTCTTTTCTTTTTAAAAATAATTATAATAATATTCTTTTTAAAAATACTTTAGATAAATACTAGAAAGTCCATGAAATTATGATAGAGTTTGAAAAGGAAACTATGGTTCTAGACCAAAACTATAGTTAAATAAATCAAAATACTTTAATAGTATTAATGAGGCAAAGAGTTTTACAACCATAAAATATCATAAATATATTTTAGGTCAAACTTTAAAATTCCACCAAAATATATACTAATAATAATGTAAGATTCTAAATCCGAAATTTTTCTGAAACTATATTTTGGCAATACTCAATACTATATTTTTTGCTACGAAATAACTCTTTGGAAACTATTTACTATACTTCTTTATTATAAATAATTAGAATAAATCACTAAGTAATGACACTAACTAATAATATTAACAATACTATAATACCTTATATAAGGCATATATACATATAGTTGTTGAAATTACTATAAGTATAAATATAATAATGAAAACAGTAGAACTTATACTGTAGAATCAAAAAATAACATAATAATAATAGTTATAAGAATAAAATAATAATTATAATAATAATAATAATAATAATAAATTCTTTCTCGTCAGAAAAAATAAAAAAAATAAAAGAAAGAAAGTTAATGCAACAGCAGAAAGGAGAGAGAGAAAAAGTTTGGGAGAGAGAGTGGAGAAGAAGGGCGGTGACTACGGGAGTCGAAAGAGAGAGAGAGAGAGAGAGAGGGGTCGTAAGCTCTGGGAGCTGTGGTCGGGGTGAAGTCGAGAGGGCGGAGGAGTCGATCGGGCGCGTGCGGCGGCTAGGGCACGCCGGCGGAGAGGGTTTACGCGCGCCGAGGTTTTGGGGAGGCGGCGCGGAGAGAAGAAGGAGGGGCATCCTGATCTGAGTCGGCGGTTCGGTGCTGGACTGGACGCGCGGCAGGGCGGTGAAGGAAAGACGCGCCGGCGCTGGCCGCGGAGGAGCGGATGCGCGGGCGGAGCTGCTCGTGCGGTGGCCACGGCTAGGCGTGGCGGATCGCCAGGGGCGGCGATGGGTCAGTGGTCCGACGGCGCACTCAGGCGGAGGCGAGCGACGGAGGAACAGTAGGAGCAGGCGGCCGAGGTAAGGGGTGTGAGTTAGGGTCTTCTTTTGGCTTCTTTTCTTTTTGGGGCGCGCCGTCGACGATGGCCGGGGTAGCACGGTGCTAATCGGAGGCATTTTGAGATGGGACGGTGGTGGTGTGGGGAGACGATAGGGTTTTGGACGGAGGTCGGGTATTCGGTGGTGTCGGGTGATGGTTCTGGGGACTTGCCGGCGATTAGCGTCGACCGTTGGGGAATTCCGGCAGCGGGAAGGCCGGGTAGTGAAGTCCGGGAAGGTGGCCTGGTGGCGGTGGTCCTATTGGCGATGGCTGGTTGGGAGTCGGGCAAGGAGGAGGAGATGGCCGGAGGCTGTGTCGGGTGGCCCGGGGTTTGTAGGTGGCTGCGGCTAGGTTGTCAGGTGTTCGGCGCAGGTGGTGAGGGTGATGATGTTGGTCATGGCGATGGTGACAGGGTCGTGATGATGATGACGACGATGGTGGTGAGAGCGGGGGATACGGATTTGACCGGGGTAGCGAGGAGACGGTGGTCGGGACAGATAGGATTAGGAATTCGTTTAGGATTAGGTTTAGGAATTGTGTCCAAGTTTCGGGCACGAGTTTAGGTTGGAAAGAATTTGGTGTACGTATCCGGTATGTCGGACACAAAGAATACGATGTATATGTAAAAAAATTAAAATAAGGATAGTAGAAGAGACCGGGGTCGGACCCGAGGCCGTCATGGCTGAAACGAGGATTGATGGAACACCGACTCGAGGCACTCACTTTGTGGTAGAGAAAGTTATGGAGAATAGAAATACAAGGATGAGTACCTGCCTATTTATAGGATGTGGGAATTCCATTAAGATAGGATTTGGAATAGATTTAAAACCTAAAATAGATAATTCCTAATTTAATTTAAAATCAAATCCAATCTAAATACAATCCAATTTAAATCAAAATCCAATTAAATCTAATTTAACTCCCTTAGTTTAAAATCAAGTCAATAAATCAAATTTCAATTATTTAACTATTTTAAATAGATCCAAAAATCAAATCAAGATTTAAATGGCAACAATATCTTCAAATATATTTTTCAAAATACCAATAATAATTTTGAAAATAATAAATATTTTTAGATATCTTTTTGAATAATAAATATTAATATTAATAAATCTCAAAAAATTACATTTTTTATTTAAAATAACTGGCAAAATATTTAGGAAATATATGTATGCCTAAGAATATTATTTATCATTAATAACTGCTATAAACGAAAAGGCTTTCATAAATAAAATCTTAAATTTGAAAATAATAGCTAGAAAAATTATTGTCTATATTTCTTTGATACTATAAAAATAATAAAAATAATGTTTTTCAAAAATATGTACGCTCGCACATATTCGCATTCGTCGAGCAATTACGAAAGACGAACCTTCGTACACGACGTACAATACGATTACGTGACGTACGATACAAAATTTTAAATCAGTACAAATTTTTAAAAAAAAATAGTAGAAATTTAGGGGTTTTACATCCTACCCAACTTAAAAGAATTTCGTCCTCGAAATTAAGAATTAGTAGGGGGCAAGAGGACACAAGGGAGTTTCGATGGGGAACAATGCAATAACAAAAATCTTGCCGTAAGAAATTGCGATCTAGATCATAGGAAAATAATACGATACGGTCGGAATGAATGAGGGTCACAATTAAGAGAACGAAATAGATTCGATTAATTAAGCGATTAGAGGGTCTTGATAGAGTCGAGTAGTTTAGGATAGCAATATCGAGTGAGAATGGTCATAGCCGATAGGAAGGCTAGAGGAAGTTCTAGAATAACGCCTTCGTCCTCTAAAAATAGGTGAGGGCGAAGCAATATAGAGTTCGAAGGAGGCGTTATCGAATAGAATAAGTGATTCAAAGACGACCGAAATTTTTTAAAAATGAGTTGCCAAGGCAGTCGCGGATGGGACTCTAGAGGACAAGTTTAGCTATGTCCCTATCCACGTAGAACGATAAATAAAAGCGAACCAAAGTGCACTCGGTTGATCAGACCATTATGTACCGGTTCTGATACACAATATGTTAGTGGAGTACCTCCACTAACATATATGTCACGAACAAGCTTGCAAAAAGGCTAAGCTTGCAAAAACTAGGCTATATTAGCATCATTAGTCTAGATAGTAAAAATATAGGTACGAGATTAAAATTGAAATAAAGAACAAATATGAATAGTCTAAGGGTCATAAGGATCTAAGTCTTTGTTTATTCTTATTCCATCTTTCTATGGTTTTATTGATCATGGCTTGGTTGACCTAATGGGTTCTAGTCTCTATGGTCTAGATAATATATCTCCTTAATGGTCAAGAGTGTGTGGGTCGTGGGTGTTCTACCCAACTTAAAAGAATTAAGCTAAGGGTGTTTTGGGACATCCAACTAGTAGGGTCAATCTCTAGCAAGCACGAAGGAAAGATAAGAATGGGGATGGAAGGAAGCAAGCAAGATGCAATTGATAAGTCAAACGGTTAGATAAAATCAAGGAAAGATGTCAAGTATGTGGATGAGATCCTAGACTTCTAATCCTATACGCAGGCTTGCTTGGTACGGTAAAGTAACCAAACAATTTATCTTGACCTGCATGGGCCACCACAAAAATATGTAACGCCCCAGTCCCATAATAAGTAGGACTAGTAACGTAGACATGCCAGCTGTATTCATACAAAGTATACTCCAATATGGATGCCTCGTATGAATACATAAGCTGTAAAATACAGTAGAACCATAACTAATCTCATCCACGCAAAATAAATGAATAAAAGACATCATATAAAGATAATGAATTGTCTTGATACAATATGTTGGGCAGAGACAAATCCACTACCAACAAATAAGAAAAGTACATAGAAAATGAAATGAGTGGCGAGCGAAGCGGAAGACGATCCAAGTGCAATCATCCTCGAGAAATAGCAATGAATACGGCTAGAGCTAAAGCACCTGCGAAGAACACATACACACCTGGGGAGATAACCGGTCCTCAGAGGGATGTAACAAGACACATAATAGCATGCCATATATACTGAATAAATATTGCTCAAATAAATAAGTAACGAATTATACATGGTCCAATAGCACCTACTGAACGGGCGTACCATCCCCCAACCAAACAAGGAAGGAGATGGTAAACTAATTCACGGTAACGTACCTTCCCATGCTAAATCCAATATGGTATCCGAACCCAACAAGGTTCAATACCTTCTCATCGAAGTAGTAAGTCAAACCTACAACCAAACAAGGACAAGATGTGACAAACTAGTTCACGATAAGTTATTGTTCCAAGCCGCGGTCAGATACAAGTACCAAACCAAAAGTACTCGTACCTAACGGATAAGGTAGCCTAACCGTTCTAAGTGAAATATAGTTAAGAACAATCCTTCCTAAGCATGGGCCCTGGCTGAATAGGATCGGCATAGTCCCCTTTTGGGCACCAGAGGCCCCATCAGTAAGAGCATGACGTTCTGCAGAATCGTCAGTGGCCGTCAGTAATCATGGGTCATGACCCGCGTCTCCGGCGGAGCTCACGGGTTACAAAAGGAAAGTGCATCGAAGCCAATACGCTAAAGAATTGTCCTCCCCCCAATGCCTACTGTGTTGTATCCACAACACAAACTACTATACCGCTAAGTCAAACTAGCATGCAACCTCTATTAGCGGTTATTCCTATCGCACGGCTTGTACATATGGTGGCCAGCCAATCATGCACTTCCGTGTCTACATGGAACCACAACTTCGTGTTACAACGTGTCAAGGCCAATGAATTGCAACACAAAAGGTGGTCCCTTAAATCTAGGTTTAATTTGTAAGAAAAATATACACAGCAGGAAATATAAATGAACAGTAAGTTCTAATAGTTGCCATGTATCACAGTTATTTTGCATAAAAAATAAATAATGCATGAAATATGAGCTAAAATAATTAAACAGCGAATGGCAAGGTGTCTTGCCTGGTAGGACGCCTGGTGTGCTGCGAGGATCAAGGTGGCATGAACTGCGACTTCAGTGCAACAACTATACAAGGTGACCTCGGATGGTGGCACGGACTGTTCCATTGGGTCCAGAACGGTCAACTTGGTTAGGGTGGACATGTGGTAGTACGAATTTGGCGATCGAATAGGAAAGAGGAGGGTTGAGTCACGGTCGGAAGAATAAAGAAAATTTGACGAATAATAAATATATGATTTTGAAAACTAATTATAATACTTGAAATATATTATTAGTAAAAAAATATTTTTCTTTTCTTTTCTTTTTAAAAATAATTATAATAATATTCTTTTTAAAAATACTTTAGATAAATACTAGAAAGTCCATGAAATTATGATAGAGTTTTGAAAATGAAACTATGGTTCTAGACCAAAACTATAGTTAAATAAATCAAAATACTTTAATAGTATTAATGAGGCAAAGAGTTTTACAACCATAAAATAATAATATATTTTAGGTCAAACTTTAAAATTCCACTAAAATTATACTAATAATAATGTAAGATTCTAAATCCGAAATTTTTCTGAAACTATATTTTGGCAATACTCAATACTATTTTTTTGCTACGAAATAACTCTTTGGAAACTATTTACTACACCTATTATTATAAATAATTAGAATAAATCACTAAGTAATGACCCTAACTAATAATATTAACAATACTATAATACCTTATATAAGGCATATATACATATAGTTGTTGAAATTACTGTAAGTATAAATATAATAATGAAAAAGTAGAACTTATACTGTAGAATCAAAAAATAACATAATAATAATAGTTATAAGAATAAAATAATAATTATAATAATAATAATAATAATAATAATAATAAATTCTTTCTCGTCAAAAAAATAAAAATAAAAAAAAAGAAAGTAACTGCAACAGCAGAAAGGAGAGAGAGAAAAAGCTTGGGAGAGAGAGTGGAGAAGAAGGGGCGGTGACTACGGGAGTCGAAAGAGAGAGAGAGAGAGAGGGGTCGTAAGCTCTGGAAGCTGTGGTCGGGGTGAAGTCGAGAGGGCGGAGGAGTCGATCGGGTGCGTACGGCGGCTAGGGCACGCCAGCGGAGAGGGTTTGCGGGCGTCGAGGTTTTGTGGAGGCGGCACGGAGAGAGGAAGGAGGGGCAGCCTGATCTGAGTCGGCGGTTCGGTGCTGGGCTGGACGCGCGGCAGGGCGGTGAAGGAAAGGCGCGCCGGCACTGGCCGCGGAGGAGCGGATGCGCGGGCGGAGCTGCTCGTGCGGGTGGCCACGGCTAGGCGTGGCGGATCGCCAGGGGCGGCGATGGGTCAGTGGTCCGACGGCGCACCCAGGCGGAGGCGAGCGGCGGAGGAACAGTAGGAGCAGGCGGCCGGAGGTAGGGGTGTGAGTTAGGGTTTTCTTTTGGCTTCTTTTCTTTTTGGGCGCGCCGTCGGCGCTGGCCGGGGTGGCACGGTGCTGATCGGAGGCGTTTTTGAGATGGGACGGTGGTGGTGTGGGGAGACGATAGGGTTTTGGACGGAGGTCGGGTATTCGGTGGTGTCGGGTGATGGTTTTGGGGACTGCCGGCGGTTAGCGTCGGCCGTGGGAATTCCGGCAGCGGGGAGGGGGGTAGTGAAGTCGGGAAGGTGGCCTGGTGGCGGTGGTCCTATTGGCGATGGCTGGTTGGGGAGTCGGGCAAGGAGGAGGAGATGGCCGGAGGCTGTGTCGGGTGGCCCGGGGTTGGTAGATGGCTGTGGCTAGGTTGTCAGGTGTTCGGCGCAGGTGGTGAGGGTGATGATGTTGGTCATGGCGATGGTGACAGGGGCGGATGATGATGACGGCGATGGTGGTGAGAGCGGGGGATATGGATTTGACCGGGATAGCGAGGAGACGGTGGTCGGGACAGATAGGGTTAGGAATTCGTTTAGGATTAGGTTTAGGAATCGTGTCCAAGTTTCGGACACGAGTTTAGGTTGAAAGAATTTGGTGTACGTGTCCGGTATGTCGGACACAAAGAATACGATGTAAATGTAAAAAAATTAAAATAAGGATAGTGGAAGACACCGGGGTCGGACCCGAGGCCGTCATGGCTGACACGAGGATTGATGGAACACCGACACGAGGCACTCACTTTGTGGTAGAGAAAATTGTGGAGAATAGAAATACATGGATGAGTACCTGCCTATTTATAGGATGTGGGAATTCCCATTAAGATAGGATTTGGAATAGATTAAAAACCCAAATAGATAATTCCTAATTTAATTTAAAATCAAATCCAATCTAAATACAATCCAATTTAAATCAAAATCCAATTAAATCTAATTTAACTCCCTTAGTTTAAAATCAAGTCAATAAATCAAATTTCAATTATTTAACTATTTTAAATAGATCCAAAAATCAAATCAAGATTTAAATGGCCACAATATCTTCCAAATATATTTTTCAAAATACCAATAATAATAATTTCGAAAATAATAAATATTTTTAGATATCTTTTTGAATAATAAAATATAAATTAATAAATCTCAAAAACTTACATTTTTATTTAAAATAAACTGGCAAAATATTTAGGAAATATATGTATGCCTAAGAATTTATTTATCATTAATAACTGCTTAAACGAAAAAGGCTTTCATAAATAAAATCTTAAATTTGAAAATAATAGCTAGAAAAATTATTGTCTATTTCTTTGATACTATAAAAATAATAAAAATAATATTTTTTAAAAATATGTACGTTCGTACATATTCGCATTCGTCGAACAATTACGAAAGACGAACCTTCGTACACGACGTACAATACGATTACGTGACGTACGATACAAAATTTTAAATCAGTACAAATTTTAAAAAAAATAGTAGAAATTTATGGGTTTTACAGGTACTGCCACTACCATCGCTATGTCCACCATGCTACACAAGACTGCTACCAACTGAAGCGATACATCCAGCATCTCATCGATTCTAAGGCCCTGGCCATTAATTTCGAAGAGGTGACCGTAACAGCCAACAGGGTGTCAGTACAATTCTGCAGCTTCCCTCCGACAAAGACTCAAGATGGAGTAGTGCTTTCTCCAGAGAAAAGATGAAGGTCGCTAACCTTCCACCTCCCCGAGACCAGGCGGCGTCTAGTGCCCCTTACCACATCACGAGGGGAGGTCATGTGGGTCCATCCGAACTTGGTACCTGAAGTGACTCTGTCCGCACCACCCTCCACCAGCAAGAAGAAGAGTGTGAAAGTCGAATCATGTCGCATAATCTCGACAGAGGTCGAAGAAGCTACGACTGTTGTTACCCGATCCGGCGCACAAACCCAACCTCTACCGGTAACTCGGCTGAAGATCATCAGCCGGCAGCTGCTGATGCTCCAGGACCTTCTTAGCCTTCGACGACCGACAAGCCTAGGCCGAAGGAGACTCGCTTCGACAAACCGCTCCGAAGAGAGACGCCTCATGGGTTGGAGAGGCCCTATAACTTTGACATCTTGGCACAATTGGCCAACATACCGGCCAAATTGTCGCTATACGAGCCCTGAGGCTCTCCAAAGATGTTCGCATCGCACTGAGCGAGGCATTCCAGAATGCCGACGTATATCTGGCTCAGTCCAGTCTCACTGGGGAGAGCTCGCTTGCAGATCTCCCGGACAGTGCTTGTACAGGCGCAATTGTAACACCCAGTTTCTAAAATGAGGGTAATTTTGAAATTTTGTATTTTAATTTATTTAATTATGGTATTTAAAATTTTAATATAATTTTTAGTAATTTTAATCATTTTAAAACTACTTAAATTATGACTTATGATTATGGTGTTTGACTAGTGTAACCTTAGAGCCTAGCCATGTGATTAGGATGTAACTAGTACATTATAGCCTAGAGGGTATTTTGGTCATTTTAGGATTTATTTAAATTTATTATGATTTATGGGAATTTGTGTGATTTTAATATTAATTAAATATGGCTATGTGTTATGTTAGTCATGACTAGTTGAGACTTGTAGACTAACCTAGAACTAACCCTAGTTGGTGACCCTAGTCTAACTTTAGTCAACCTACTTTTAGTCATTAGAGATTGGTCTTAAGGTAGGAAGGATTACTTAAGTAAAATTAGTTCATGACTTATGGATTAAGTCAATGACTTATGATTTATCAATTTTGAGACTTGTGATTAAGCCATAGGCCCATGACTTAGGCCCAAAGCCAAATTAAACCCACCCATGGCAGCCAACCTAGGGATTCCACCCTATTTAATGCCTCCTTCATTTAGGGTTAGCCTCTTGGAAATAGATCTCAAGTTTATAAGGAGGTAAATCCCCAACCTTAGAAATTCCTAATTAATTCATTTTAGCTCCTTTTTAGTCCTAGTCTTTTGCAATAGGATCTAATTTATGTTTATATACTGATTTTGGAGGAGCACCTCAGTTTGCATGCAATTTAGAGATTTGGAGTTGCTATTTGGAATCCCCTCTTTGAAGCTTTTCTTGAGTTTTAATACTCAATAGGTAAATCATCTAAACTTATAGTTTTTCCTAATTTTTTGCATATAAGGTTAGGTTTTAGGGTTTCCTAGCTGTCCCCAAAATTTGGGCACAATTTGTGTCCATTTCGTGTTCGTATCGGACACGTATCATGATAGGCATACTCGGTGTTTGTAGAAATACCACATAGGAATTTATTTTCATATTTTTGAATGTAATTAGATGGACCTGTATATCTTGATGTGTGTATCAATGTTTATGAAGGTGTCCTAGTGTTTTAGTGTCTTATTGTGTCAGAATTTTGGGTTGGACACGCCGTGCACGCACGTACACTGTGTCCTGCATCACGGGCTCATTTTCTCTCGACACAGGATACATCGTGTCCTGATTTTGGTATGAGCCTAGGGGCAACGACTGTCACCGTGCTCCCAAAGTTTGGGAGCACC
>JANAVB010014779.1:0-40761 GCA_029216955.1 Iris pallida
GGGAAAGCATGGATCGGGGGTTTTCACCGCGGCGGATGGCGTTGGTCGGGCGGAGGCTCGTCGGGTCGGGGGCGCAGGATCCAGCGACGAACAGCTGGAGGGAGGGCCACCGTAGTGCCCGATCCGGAGGAGGCCGATGGATGCTCGATCCGGGAGGCGCGGTTTCCAGCCGGCGCAGTAAGGGCAACGTCCTAGGCGGGAGGGGAGGTTGGTGGTGCGTTCTCGTTTCGTGGCAGGGCGGCCCTTCTGGCCCGGGGTCCAGACTCGGAGGATGCGGAGAGGGTTTCCGGGGGATTTTCACCGGAGCGCGAGAAGTCAGAGGTAGAGGCGCTGGAGAACTCCGGCACGACGGCGGATCCACGGCGGAGAGCGGAGCGGCTGTACCGGGTGGGAGAGACGCATATGCGTTCGTCGGCGGGAGACAAGGGGGTGGCTCGTTCTGGTGTTGGGGCGACATCGAGTTCCGGTGCTCGGCTCGGATCAGATGGTCGGGGCGACGTCGATCCTGTGGCGGCGATGACTGAACTCCGGAGGGTGGCTCCGATTCGTGGGAGGCAACGGGTCTACCCCTGCCGCAGGTCGCCATGTCACGGCGTATGGCAACATGAGACAGCGGCGTGGCTCGGGGACGACGGCGGTCGAGGATAGGTAAGGGTTTTCCCTCCTCCTATTTCTGGTGGTGGCGGTAGTGATGTCCGCCGGGGGAGGTGGTTGTGATTGACGATGATGTGGCAGTAGTGATGGGTTTTTGTGGTTGAAACAAGTACGGTGGTCGAGCGTGGGCCGAGGCCGGGGGACTTTGGGATCTCGATGGTGGCGGGATGCTGGGGAGGCAGGGAAGACTGGTCGGAGCGGGAAGCCGGGACAGTGGTGGAGGCGATAGGCCGAGATAACAGCGATGCGTAGTAGAGGTCGGGTTGATAATGGCGGGGTTCTGTTGTTATTTTCGTCATGTCCGGAATGTTGGGCAGGACACGGATAATTGTACTGAAGCTGGAATAAGATTCACAAACACGATACATGCTGGCTTGGGTTGGCACGGACACGATGCACGCATGTTGTGGAGAATTAAATTTGGAGGAATTTGTGAATGGTAGAAATATATGGATGAGTACCTCTCCTTATATAGGAGGTAGGAATTCCCAGTTGGATAAGGATTAGAATTAATTAAAAAAACCAGTAGATAAAAATTATTTGACTCAAATCAATTTAAACTAATCCTTTATAAATCAAATATAAATTTAAATCCAAATTAAATCCATCCCAAACAATTACGAAGAAATCCCGTCTTTTAAATTAAAATTCCATAAAAATCTCATTAAAATTTGATCACCATATTTATAAAAATGTAAGCCAAACATTATTTTCAAAATATGTTTTCCAATAATAAATTTCAAAATTTAAGTTAAATATTTAATATCAATAGGAAAACTTCATAATACCTTTTTTAGTAAATAAGTTAAATAATATTTACTTAACTATACTTTCTAGTATACTCTATTTAATAAAAGAGGAAATATCGTTTATACTATATAAATGAAAGGCCTTTTTATAAATAAAATAATAACTTGAAATTTTGGTATGATAGCTAAAAATAGTTCTTATATATATTATTTTGAAACTATAAAATAGAAGAAAAACATTTTTTAAAAAAATATGTACGCTCGCACATATTCGCACTCGACGAGAAATTACGAAAAATACAAATTTTGCGCGCGACGTACAATACGACATTGAGACGTACAAATACGAAATAAATAAATAAATTTTAGTAGCAAATTTATAAAGAAAAAAAATAGTAGAAATTTAGGGGTTTTACATTGAGCATGCTCATTTTTCGCCAAATAGTCTGGCTATGGTTATCATTGTCCCTAATGTCTAAAGATTTTTTACGTTGTAACCAATTTCATACTATTTATTATCTGTACAGTAAATTTTTTGTTTATGGTCAAGTCAGTGGAAGGACATCAACAACAAAATGATGCATTTTTTTAATGAAAAGAATAAGCCAGCCTATCTGACATATTCAATACAAAAGCACCAGACAGTCAGGCGTATTTGCAGGATATACGCTAGACCATCTGTCACGACCCGCACCCGGATATACGGGTACGAATACGTGGGCCACGCCCAGCCTACGTCGCTGTATCGGCGGTAGAGTGATGTCAAGTACCCGATACTAACTACAACATCTAAAAGATCCATCACTATAAAGGTACTCATATCACATCACAAATGCTAAGGAAGATAAGACAAAAAAATAACAATATCACTAGAACAACTAGAATCTACATTGGATCAAATGAGACAAGAAATAAAACGGAGGAAAACAATAACAAAACTAAAATAACTACCAGACCTAGAATTTCTGGAAGACAACTCACGGTGAAAGAATATCGAGATCTGTCTTAGCTAGCATCATCCTGTAGTCCAATAATGAGGGCATAACAACTCCTAAAAATATTATCAACGTATCCAGTCAGGATGGTAACGAGTACATAGACTAACAACAGTTCTATGTGAATTGACAAATTCTATAAGAAACAATTATAATAAAATACAAGATAAAATATTAATACTGGAATATAAATAAGATATGTAAAACTGGATATCATGTCAGGGTATGAAATATAGAAATGTAGAACAATACAGGAGTATATGATGTATAATGTAAACATAAAATGGTGCTTTGAGATATTAGAGCGTTATGTGATCGGCTTAGGAACTTGCACAAGAATATGTCCTGGCTAGTCATACGTGAGATGTATGACTAACACTTGGCTAATCATACATGGGTTGTATGGTTAATACTCACATAAAACATGAATGGTGGGGGTATGTTCAATAACCTCTAATAACTCTCTATCCCCGAGTAATATAATGGATCCGAACATGTCACGTCATGATGCGGGATTATCTAAGTGGGTAGCAAATCCCCTTAGGAATCGGCATCTATACAAGTACATGAAAACAAGATCGAACAATGTACTAATGTACCATGGTAACCCAGGAATGACGTCTCATGATAGGATCCGACGTATACTAGTCCATGTACCATCGTGTCAGGAATCAAGTAAAATACTACAACTGAATCGAATATAGCAGATATCATGACAATGAAAACTATTAGAGAATGTACTTTCCTGCTGTCCTGAGTAGTAAGTGAGGGTCTATGCCTGAACCGACGTCACAAAGACCTAATATGAATATACAGAGTTACTTAGTATTCTAGAGTAAACAATATATATAAAATCAATAATTCTATGCTTCTAGGCCTATTCTAGGTCAAACTTAGTCAAACTAAGTCAAACTTGGTAAAAGATTGACTTACAGTTGACTTATCAATTTCAGTGATGTAAAATCACTGGAGTCGACGGATCTCAATTCCGATGCACGGATCTCAAAATACGAACCAAAAAGAGAAGAATTATAACAAATGGTGATAGATAAAGAAAAAGTCTACATATGTTGTCGGATTATGAAACAACCATCACCAATATGTCCAGAAGAGTCAAAATAGCTAGAATAGCCTACCCATAAGTCCAATTTGGACACAGGGGCAAAAGATAATTTCGGGCCAAAACGGTGTCCGTGTCGGACCCACTTTGTACCGAAAAACGTACAAGGATAAAAGTCTTCAAAACCTAGCAAAATATATGTCCACGAATCCAGAATGACGATACGAACTCAATGGTTTATCCGAAATTGAATTCCGATGGTCCGATCTCAAATTGGTCCGTTGACCCGGATATTATAATCTGATTTGCACGAAAATGCATGCCAGAATCAAAGTTCACTAAATCTAGCAAAGTACATGTCAACGAGTCCAGAATGACGATACGAACTCAACGGTATATCCGAAATTGGATTTCGATAAGCCGATCTCAAATTGGTCCGTTGACCATGATTTTGAAATTTTGATTTACACGAAAATGCATGCCGGAACCAAAGTCCACTAAATCTAGCAAAATATATGTCAACGAGTCCAGAATGACGATACGAACTCAATGGTATATCCGAAATTGAATTTCGATGAGCCGACCTCAAAATGGCCCGTTGACTCGGATTGTGGGACCCGTCTTGCTCCGAAATGTGTGTCAGGGCCCACGTTGTAATGCCTCGATCCGCACGGCGCATTACACTGAGACGTTGACTCAATGGGTCACATTGACCCAATGAAATATATCGATGAGAATTGATACGAGAGTTACGTTGTCTCGAGTAATGCATCGAACTAAGTCGATAGGAAAAGTTGTATTGTCCCAAAGGAATGCATTGAGTGAATCGATGCGAAGCGCCTCATTGCCTCGAAGGATAAGTGTGTTGAGACGGCTCGAAGATTCTAAGAAATTGAATCGACCAAGGCGCAAGTTTGAGTCGATGCAAGTATTGATTTTAGTTGGTTTTATATGCAGGCTATACGTTTACGCTAAAATATTAGAGGTTGGCATTCTGCCTTATTTAGTAAGGGGTCCACGAAACCAAATCATCGTCTTACGATGGGCTGATACTTAGGCACGGTAAGCCAAATCGAACGTGTAATTCAAAGAAGTACGAAGTGCTCGAATAACTAAGTCAGGAGAGTTGGCCGTGCAACGAAGTTATAAAATCGAGCCGCATCGGCTCGGCGAAACGATAAGGCGTATCGACTCAAGGTGGGAGGATTGACTCTTCTTTTTACTCCTTTATGCGATAAGTCAGAATATATCATTATATGCTAAGTTAACCTATCGACGCCACGGGCGTGGTCCAATCGGAAGATAAATCATAGTGTGTATAGAACGCTAGTTAGAACAATTGAAATGAAACATGCATCAAATGCACGAGTCGCTATGGAACATTGGATATCGCAAAGGCGAGCGCCTCGGTGTGCAAGCCGCAACAATATGGGATAACTGTTTCGGAAAGTACCTTAGTGCACGAACCATACCGTGCCTTCGTGCACGAGTTAGAAAAGGCTAGCACATTGAAAAAAAATAGGCGAGCGCCCTAGCGTGCAAGCCACGAACATTGAACACTAAGGCGTAGAACATGGAAATACAGCTTCGATGCGTGCAACAAGTGCACGACGCAAAGAAAACATGATTAATGTGTTAAAATGTGCCTACGTGCACAAGATCATAAAAGATGGCTTCGTTGCGAAAGAATACAGTTGTGGCATGAATGTGGCGGAACTGTCGGATATGGCATGATGCCTCGAAAGGTGTTCGGGACCTTCAGGTCATTCGGTTGATGTCACTCCCTATTCCTGGAATACGTAAATTTTTGATTTTTCTGTATATGGTCTGTGGCACCTGTATCTTGATTGCATGTATCCTGTATTTGCACCTAGCCATGGCATGGAACAGTATCTCGTCGCGGAATAGTGTGCTACCCCTTGTCCTTGTCTGGTTGTAGGTGTAGTTCACTACTTCGATGATGAGATTTCTGAACCATGTTGTGGTTAGGATTTTATTTAAATAATTTAATTAGTTGTATCATGTAGCATTTAATATGTCATTAGTCATATGGTTTAGAGCATGCTTAGGATTAGGGTTTCTTTGAGTCAACCCAATCCCTATATATTTTCTCTTCCTCACTCTCTCTCCTCATTTACTATTTCATATATTTTTCCTCCAACCAATATTTTGGCAAGTACACCTTGCACCAAATGGAGGGATTCTTGTATTTTTCATTCTTGATTTTTCCTTTGTTATTATTTGTCTATATTATTCTTCTTTTCATTCTCTACAAGTTTAGTTCTTGGAGTTTTTTGATTTTAATGGCTAGTTTTGTGTAGATCTAAGTTTCCAAAACTAGGATTTTATGGATTTTCATGGTTTTGATCTATCAAACTTGGTTGTTTTCAAAAACTAATGGTCCTATGTTGTAGGAATCTCATTCTACCCAATTTTGACCTTTGAAAAGTTAGATTTCGACTTGCTTGGAGGAAGTTATACCCAAAACAATATTTGGACATCTCCTATGTTCATCTGTCCTGGTTCTGGCAGGGACGATGAATAGTACCGGCCGCATAGTTTCAGTCTGCGTGGATGCATAGTGCTGGCTGCATAGTGCCAATCCGCATAGATGTATAGTGTCAGTCTGCATGGATGCATAGTACTGGCCGCATAGTGCCAGTCCGTATGGATGCATAGTATCATGACCCACACCCGTAATTCGGATACGAAGCGTATCCAAGTCCAGCCTACGTTGCAGTGTCAGCGGTAGAACGCTGTCTATAACTCACAAGTCACTGAATCTATTATCACATAGAAATCTATATCTCATCCACAGAATAATCAAGACACAATCAAGATCAATAAATATCCATGAAACTGAATAATAAATAATATAAATTGAATATTTCCAGAATCAAGTCACGTCCGGTGGATACAAATCCACTACCATTAGACGAAAATAGAGAAATACATAAAATAAACTAACTGAGTACAAACTGCAAATCAAGACAACCTCAAATGCAAGGCACAGTAGTCTGATGCTGACTCAAACCTCTACGTCTGCTCCTGACTCCAACTCGGCTAAACCTGAAGAGATCATCAGGTCCTCAGAGGACTAGCAAGATACATAAAAACGAGCCTATCTAACAGTTTATCATGTATAGAGAAAATCCAGAATAAAATAGAACTACTGAAATAAAGGTACACAAATCAGTGAACTGACTACGCATAAATGAACTGCTGGACGAAGACGAGAGAACTCATGTCAAGATGTCAACGGATAACCAAATCGAATACTCAAACCCTCGCCCCTAGTATGGACTCGCAGGTTTGATCAACTACTAACCCTCGTCCCTAGTGTGGACTCGCAGGTTAGCATCAAGAATCACCCTCGCCCCTAGTGTAGACTCGCAGGTGTGGACCAATAACTACTAACCCTCGTCCCTAGTATGGACTCGCAGGTTAGCTTCAAGATTTAAGACAAGGAGGTGTAGCAGTTCGATTTATGACTTCTCGACCCATGACACGACTCAATCAAGACACAAGTGTGAACACGTCCAATAAAATACGAGACTAACTGTGAACAAGGGCTATGTATCAATGAAGCAAAATACTAGCATGATATGAAAAACACATGTCAACAATGAATGATAGAAAACTGGATAATTAAAGACAATGCATGTAAATAACGCTGTAAATAAAGGCAAGGTATACTGTGGTCCTGTGCTACTGGCACTGTCAAGTGCTAGATCGAGGTCTCCAACCTGTTTTGTGAATTTCCATGTCAATAAACCAAAATATAGTTCAAATTCCATATCTCTAAGTATTCATTAATTTCTAACATACTACCCTCTATATTTATTATAGTGAGTTTTGTCTATAGTTGTCCTTCTAGTCTGTTTGTCCTTAACCCATTTTTTTAGTTATATTTATAACCGGGGAGTACCTTCTTACAAGTCCATATCCTATAGACCTGTGTATTGGTCTAAACTTCTAACTCTACCATCATAGTTGTTATCCATGTTGGAGTTGTCAGTAACTCTTTATATACTGGACCTTGGCCACCTCCCTTTGCTCATATGCCATATATACCTCATGTCACTACTGTGCTATAATAACCTTCCAGTTCTAATATTTTCACTATCATTCTTGGTTTTCCACCTGGAGGTTCATTACTAAGTTTTTTCCTTACGAGTACAGCTACTTGATATACGCACTTCTTACTCCTCATATTATCAGTGTGAAACACAGTCCTAGTAAGCACTCCAGGTCTGATACCCCTTCTTACCAAATTAACAAGACTAGGGAGACATGTGTAAAGGTAAGGCACATTTAAGGGATCTTTAAGGAAGGGGACAATCCTTCAATGTCAACACAAACTCAAGTGAGACTGTAAATATCCTAAACCAAAATATAGATATTGCAAACTCTTTTAACATAAAGGTCCAGGACTGTGGTAAGAGGCAGCAACCCTCTTATTATAGGACCTCAATGAAAATCGAGAAATGCAGGTCCTAACTCTAAGTATCAGAGATAGGGTAATGGGGCCATATGACTGCTACTAATTCGTTCTATTTTACCTGCACAAAGAGTAAACATGTAATCTAAATATAACCTAAACATACCCGGTACTCAACCCACATAGGCTTTATGGCTCCAACATCCTATTCTAACATGTGCAACATCCCTCCTCTGGTTTCAGACTTTATGTCAAGGCACCATGAGTTGGGGGTGGCCAGAAAACACGCTATGAGTCTTACACATGTTCGAGACCTCCTACTGATCCCATTGATTTATCCCCACTATAGGCTGAACCATTCCTTCTTGGTTTAATCATATATGTTCATATTTGCCCAATTCTTAAAACTGAATCATAGGGACAACACTTCTCTGATACCAAATCGATATAGGTATTTATGTATAATGGTCTTATTCCTATTATAGGTGACCGGGATTCAATAACTAATTACAATATCCCTCTGTAGAAGCATGGAAAATATCAGAGTAATGGTCCATGCGGCTCTAAGAAGAAGCCCATGCGGCTCATACAGGAGCTGCCTTATGCGATTCAAAGAAGACTCTCAGTCTCATGCGGCTCGGGAGTGTATGCGGTTCAACAGGAATATACGGCCCGATCGACGACACATTCCCCCTTGGGATCCTTCCCTACAGCTGGCCATTGGAGTAGTGGCCTCATTTAATGCCCTGACACGACTCGACGACCGTGACGGCTCTGACATAAAGCGTCATATTGGTTCTGCCATAATGAAAGACTCTTCGGGAAAAGAGGAAAATCTCTGATCCGATCCGACAGAAGTCCTAGATTGCCACATGGCACGTCTTATGCGGCTTGAATGGAGAACCGCTTCATGTGGCTCACTAAGAAGTTACCCTATATGGCCAGCAGAAATCAGCCATATGCGGCCCACCGAGAGCCCAATCCATGCGGCTCAATACAACGCTAGCTTATGCGGCTCGAAGAGATTAGGCATATGCGGCTCATTGAGAGTTCATCCCCTGCGGCTCAGTAAAGCGTTGTCCTATGCGGCTTATGAAGATTATCTTCCTGCGGTTCAAGTCTGGCCTATCCATGCGGCTCTGGCAGGACCCACAAATAAAATATGCGACATCGGATCAATCAAGGATTTAACCGAATCTCAACAAATATATTTGACATCATCATCATAATTACTGAGATCAAGGCATATCATTTATCAGCAAGCTAATGGGACACGTGGCGAGCAATCAGACATTGGTATAATCAATCATGAAGATTTAAAGCAGTTAACATTAATTGCTCACAAGATTCGGTGCTATCCGCATTAATGGCCTAGATTCATTGTAATCAGGATCAAGGGTTCAGATAGATTGAAGGAGCGCCGACATTCCAAAAAAATGATCATTAGCAAACCCTAATGATCATACTCCACTCTTATAAATAGCCAGCATCATTTCTTTGCAAAGGGGAGCGGCAACAAAAGAATAAAAAAAAAGAGAGAAGAGATATACAGAGAGAGAGACTCCCCCAATAATTAAAGAGAAAGTATACAGAGAGAGAGAAGCCAGGAGAACAACAGAGGAGCAAAAAGAGCACTTCTTCGTCAACGCCAACCTTCTTTTCATAAGGAGCCAAGGCTGCATACCGATCGTCCAAGGAGTAAGGCAGGGCTGCCGTCGCCTTCCCGGGCCTCTATCGTCACCCCCCAGAATCTAAAATAAACAATTGTACTTAGATTGTTGTACCTAGGTTTTCGTCCCTAGGCTTTCTTTGTACAAGCGAGTTTGTATTGTGAATCTAAGTTCAGTCCTCTGATAATTGTTCTGTACTTTTACAATCAATGGCAAACACGATGGCGACTCTGCTGGGGACTAACTTCTCCACGGCTGAGGAGTTGGTGACGCAATCAGATGCAGCCAAACTTGGTTCCACACAACAGAAGATGGTCGTCCGCTTCGACCAACAGGCGTTCGAAGAGATGCTCTCTGAAGGCAGCGCTGGCCCGGTCCATAAGCGCACCTGCAACACGAAGGCTCGCAAAAAGTGGAGGCCAAAATCATTTGCTCCTCCTCAAGCCCTCGATGGGATACCCTCTGTTGCTCAAGACGGTGAGAAGGACTCTCCTGCGGTCCCACTTCAGACCGTAGATAACTCTGCTGTCCCCAAGTCCGACAGAAGAAAACACTATGATACTGGACTTGCAGGGGCAAAGAGGAACTCTATGCGATCCAAGCCGTAGAAGGGTATTAGCCGCAGGAAGAAAGTCCATGCGGCTACATCCGCCAACCGCATAAAGAAAACTCATGCGGCCACATCTGTCAGCCGCATAACTTATGCGGCTACAGTTGCCAACTGCACAGATGAGACTCATGCGGCTATCAAAGTCAATCGTTTGCAGAAAACCCATGCGGCCACAAAGGTCCACCGCATGCGGCCAGCCTGCACGGTCGTGACTCATAGCCGCATAAGAACTCACCCGACAGCAGAAGACAACCGCATGCAGACAGCCTGCACGGTCTCCCATCCTAGCTGCATAACATCCGCTCCATGCTCCTCTCGATCAGTTTTCAACCGTCTCTCGTACGGTCCGAACCCTGATGATTCTCTGGATGATAAGCCAGACTCTGTGGCATTTAACTTGGACTCCTCCTATTACGCACCCACAAGTGCTAAAATGAGGAAGTCTAGGACAGCACGGGCCCATCAAGCCCAGTCAGCTGTCCCAACCTCTGACTATCGGGGCGTCCCGTTGACTATCACACTGGCCTCGGATGGAAAGTTGTATACAACTGCTCAAGTCCAGCCCCCGGCGACAAACAGACAGAGTGGTTCCTCTGACTTGTGGGAGACGATCCTCCACAAACACAAGGAAAAAGAAGGAGTGTCGGTGTGCAAAGAGTCCTCGCTTGGACATCACTGCACCCAAATCATCGTCAATTGCTGCTGCTACAACGCGGCAATGACGGAAGATCGGCCATCCGTCTTCCAAAGGCTACAACACCCGAACTCAGAAGATGCGGCACCTCTTGTTGTCTCCTGCAATTCCGCTCAAAAAGTCTCCGTCGAAGAGAGAAGGAAGAAGACGAGCATCGCCAGTCCAAAGATATCAACCACCACAATTAAGAAACTGTCGTCTAAACGGTTGTCCTCCACTGGTGTATTCCAACACACCCGTTCAAAGACGAAATTTACCACGATAGGAAATTCATCATCCATATCGCTGGGGATTGAAGAAGCTGGGGGTAGCACTCCTCCGAACATCCTCAACAATCCGATGTTTCAAGGAACCGAGCCCGCACAAACAACTCTTCTACCAGGTGCAACAGACGCTGATGTCCCCAAGGACATCCGTACCTCTCAAGACGAAGCAAGCTCCGAAGCTGGGGGTACTGTTCCCTCCGAGTCCGAACCCGAAGAGAATATTCCCACCTACCCCGATGATTTTTCGATGCACGGGTATGACTCAGAAGGCACATCTTCCACCGTCCCTTCCATCACTCCTCACGTAAGGACGGTGTTCATGACGGACAGCAATCAAAGTGGTTCCAGTGATCGCCAGTGCATTGACAGTCTCGAAGCCATATTACTTGCCTTGGTCAAGTCTGTAGACGAGATCAAAGCGGCCCTGCCCACTCTACAAGGAGAAGCGCCTGGTCAAACAAGCACGGGCCCCCGGTTAATATAGATTCGAACTCAACGACGCCAAACCAGGGCATTAATCCTCCAGAAATAACAGCCCCTGCTATGACAGATGAGACTCGAGAAGTAAGAAGAGAGGTCCAGGAGCTCCGTGCCATGTTTCATGCCCGAGAAAACGCCCAAGATCTCAGAATACGGCAACCTTACCCCGCTGAGTGGAGGGACGTTCCATTCCCACCAAGATATAAGCCGTTCAACATCAACCCGTATGATGGCAAATCCTCAGCAAGTCGGTACATCACTTACTTCGAGGTCACCACCGACCATCTGCTCCATGATGATGCCATCCTCATACGGTTATTCATTGGGGTATTGGAAGGAGTCGCCTTCGACTGGTACTGCAATCTGCCGGACAACTGCATCCACTCCTTCGCCGGCTTCAAGCGCCTGTTCTTAGAACGGTTCTATGAAGTAGGACAAGACGTCACTATGTCCACTCTCATGGATGTCGTCCAAGGGGAGAAGGAGTTAACAAGGAACTACATCGAGCGGTTCCGCCAGACTGCTATGAAGCTGCCTTCCGAAAATCCAGATTCTTCTTTGATTGAAATTTGCCAAAAGAGACTGCTTCCAACGACCAGTCTCTGGATGGGCGAAAGTCAATTCAAAGATTGGAAGGCGTTCATCATCAGCGCCACAAGCGCTGAAGAACGACTGAAGAAGGCCCGCCAACTAGGGTTGCACATCTCAGAAGGAGAAAACAAGGGCAAGCGTCTCAACAACGATAATGGGGGTAACCCCTCCAACAATCGGGACATCAAGGGAAAATAGGCTATGGTGACCGACACGGCCTAGAAGCCCGAGCCACAGCCAGCAGACAAGCAATGGCCTCAGATCACTTACTCTTTCGAGGACGACCACGTCAAGCCCATCTTAGACATGCTCATACAAGGAGGTAGAATTCAGCTTCCTCCACCAAGACGGGAGCCTCGGTCGGCTGATCTGGAGAACCCGAAGTTCTGCCATTATTACTATTATGTACACCACGCTACACATGACTGCTACCAACTAAAATGGTACATCCAAAGCCTCATCGATTCGAACGCTCTGGCCATCGACTTCGAAGAGGTAACCGTAGCAGCCAATATGGTGTCCGTACAATTCGGTAACTTCCCTCCGACGGAGACTCAAGGCGGGGTAATCCCCGTCCCTCTCGCGACAATGGAGATTACCATTCTTCCTTCACCCCGAGAATAAACTGCTGGTCTAGTACCTCTCACCACCTCACGCGGGAAGGTCATGTGGGTCCATCCAGACTTGGTGTCAGAAGTAACTCGGCCCACACCATCTCCCACCAACAAAAAGAGTAAAAAAATCAGGACCTGCCACACAATTTCAGCAGACAATGAGGAAGCCACAGCCGTCGTCACGCGGTCCGGAGCGCAATCCCAACCTGTGGTTGACAGTCCAGCCGAAAATTATCAACCCACTACAACTGATGCTCTGGGAACGGCTCAGCCTTCGACGACCGACAAGCCTAGGCCGAAGGAGACCCACTTCGACAAATCTCTCCGAAAGGACGCAGCCCAAGGACTAGAAAGGCCCTACAACTTTGACATCTTAGCACAATTGGCTAACACTCTGGCTAAATTGTCATTATACGAACTCCTAAGGCTCTCTAAGGACGTTCGTATTGCATTGAGCGAAGCATTCCAAAATGCCGATGTCTATCTCGCTCAATCCAACCTCACCGGGGAGGACTCACCCGTGGATCTCCAAAATAGTGCCTGTACGGGAGCAATGCCCAATATCGTCTTTACTCCGCAGGACATGCTCATCAAAACCAACCTACATGATCGCCCGCTATACTACACGGGATACATCGGTGACGTAAAGGTGGATCGGATGCACATTGATCCTGGCTCTTCCATAAGCATCATCCCGAAGGGCCTGTTACATCATCTTCGCATCCCAATGCATCGCCTGACACCTACAAGCACCGCCATCAGCGGTTTCAATTCGGGCATGAGCTACCCTATTGGGAAGATTCGTCTGAAGTGTCAAATCGACGACCTCCAATCCGAAGTCACCTGCTACGTCATAGATGCAGACACTTCCTATAACATCCTCTTGGGGCGCCTATGGATACACGATTATATGATCGTGCCTTCCACGCTACACCAGTACTTCAAATATGTCGACAAATACGGCTTCGTGAAGACAGAATTTGCTGATATTGATCCCTTCAAGGGGGTCGAGTCTTACTACTCGAACTCCTGCTTATACAAAAAGTCGAAGAGGCACCTTGATGACGGAGACGTACAAACTCATACCGAAACAGCCACGGGATCAGAAGGACCTCTGACGATCCACCTCCAAGCTCGCAAATCGGGCAAGTCTGCACCCATTACCGCCACTCTGCGGAAGGACGCAATCAGCCTCTCAGCGCAAAAAGAGCAGATGATAATCCAGCTGCCAAGGTCCGACCAAGTGCCGAGACCCACAACGGGGCCACTGACAATCCGACTGCCGAGAGTCAGTCAACCACCAGCAGGGAAGCTCAACCCCTCGGACAGGCTGCTGACAATACGCCTTCCCAAGAAAGGTTGTCACCTCGATGCAAGGTCTGACACTTCCAGCGAACCAGCCACTCCTCGCTCCACAACGAATGCCAAACTGGGGGTTGCCAGTCTGCCAACAACTCCATGCTCTGCTCTATCAACTGGACCACTGACAATCAAGCTTCCTAGGTCGTCCTCTCATTCTTCGTTCACACAGGAGGTGTCCGAAGAGGAACCGGAGTTAACCAAGTACGTGGCTGCCCACACTGATGTCCCCTCCGCTGATGATGTAATCCCCCTAGAAAAGATACCTTACTTCATCAATAAAGGGTTATCTTTGAACTACACTGAGCTCAATAAGCTATGTACAATGTATGCTATGGAACATGACATAGGCGCTCACCTACACACACAGGTGACAAATGTGTACACCGCAATCCAACTCACTCCCGTAGAAGACGCTTACCGAATATTCGAGGGAGGGGATCACCCGATCATCTTCGGCCGGATGAACAACCCGCATCCCCTCACCATAGAAGAAGTCGACCTCGGATCAGATACCGGGAGACTGCCTCTGTATCTCTATAGCCCTCAATCCAAATATCTCATGCAGAAACAGGGGTATAATCTGGAGACGACGCCAGGGTTGAACTATAGCACTGGACGACGATTACCTTTGAAACCGCCAGCCCCAGCGGGCAAACCACAGAACTACTATAACAAAACTCGATGCGGGTTAGGGTATGTAACGCCTACTACGACCCCAGAAAGTTCAGATAAAGAATACGACTGGCAGTCACATTCAACCGGATCACCAACTTCCGACTCAGACACCAGCATCGGGGATGTATTCAGACAAGTCATGTCAGTCAACATGGCGTTCGCCGACGCTTACGAAGAAGACGAAGACATCCCCGAAATTCTCAAGCTAGATCCATGGGCCCAGCAATTAGACGCACAATGGGAAAAGCGGTTCGAATTAAGAGAACCCCCTACTGAAGATGAGGTCATACAAGTGGATCTCGGCAATGAATCTTCTCCAAAACCGATCTTCATCAGTAAAAGCCTCACCGACGAAGAACGGGAGTCGCTGCTAGAACTTGTCAGAGAGTACATCGATGTGTTCGCCTGGAGATATGAAGACATGCCAGGGTTAAATCCTGGCATCGCTCTTCACAAACTTAACATTCGACCAGACGTGAAGCCGGTCAAGCAACAGCAGCGATGCTTCCGTCCGGGCATTATGGACGCAATCGAGGCTGAAGTCAAGAAATTGATAGCCAGCGATTTCATTCGTGAGGAGCAACATCCCGAATGGGTCGCCAATATAGTACCCGTCCTCAAGAAGAATAGGAAGATCCAAATCTGCATCGACTTCTGCAACCTGAACGAGGCATGCCCCAAAGATGAATTTCCCCTTCCTATCACAGACATCATGATCGACAACACCTACAGCTTCGAACGCATGTCATTCATGGATGGCTTCTCGGGGTACAACCAAATTAAAATGTCTCCTGACGACGAAAAGCATACATCATTCCGAACACCGATTGGCACGTACTGCTACACAGTCATGCCTTTCGGTTTAAAGAATGCTGGCGCCACATATCAAAGAGCTATGAGCATCATCTTCAGAGACCACTTATGCAAGACGGTGGAGTGCTATATTGATGATATAGCCGTCAAGAGCCGGAGCAAAGGAGACCATCTGCAGGATCTAAGGACGGTATTCGACCTAATGCGGGCACACAATCTGAAGATGAACACTACGAAATCGTTCTTGGGCGTATCCAGCAGAAAATTCTTGGGCTTCATCATCACTGCACGGGGTATCCATGTAGACCCCGAGAAAACGAAAGCGATCATGGAGATGGCTCCCCCGAGAAATCTCTGCGAACTTAGAGGCCTCCAAGGGAGGCTAGCTTACATTAGGAGGTTCATTTCTAACCTCTCTGGGCGATGCCGACCGTTCACTCACCTCATGAAGAAAGGAGTCTCATTCGTATGGGACGAAGAATGCCAGCGTGCTTTCGACAGCATCAAAGAATACTTATCAAATCCTCTAGTTTTGGTAGCCCCGGTTCCTGGAAAACCATTCCTGCTCTATGTACGGGCAATGGAACACTCCCTTGGTGCTTTGTTGGCACAAAACAACGATGCAGGCCATGAGCAAGCTATATATTACCTCAGCCGAATGATGATTGGGCCAGAACACCGATACACCGCTGTGGAGAAGGAATGCCTCGCTCTAGTGTTCGCCATTCAAAAGACGCGGCACTACGTCACAGGGTAAACCATACATGTGATCTCCCGAGTCAACCCCCTCAGAGTCCTCATGACTAAACCAGGGGCACTCAGCTCTCACCTCGCTACATGGGCAATATTTCTGTCCCCCTATCATATGATCTTCGTCCCGCAGAAGGCTGTCAAGGGTCAAGCCCTGACAGACTTCTTGGCAGCCCACCCAGGATCGCAGTCATCCAGAATATATGAAGAGATCCCAGATGAGGTCGCCGATTCGAATACGGCCACCCACGATAACATATGGCGGATGTTCTTCGAGGCGCTTCAAGAACTGGACCCAAGGGAAACATTGTCGTCAGGGTCAGAGTGGTATTAATTTCTCCTACCGGGATGGTGATCAATCGTGCCTACTCCCTCACAGAACCCTGCTCTAATAATGTGGCCGAGTATAACGCTTTGGTCTTTGGTCTCCAACTGGCAAGAGAGCTGGGGGTAGAATACCTTGAAGCATACGGCGATTCCCAACTAATCGTCAATCAGATCCGGGGTTCGTACGAGGTCCGCCATGAAGACATTATCCCTTATCATCAAATAGCGATGAATATCATCTCGGCATTTGAGGGGTTCTTCATCGAGCACGTCCCCAGACTCCCAAATATTGAAGCCGATGCCCTAGCTGGTCTCGCCGCTTCCCTAGAAGTTCTGAATTATGATCGACAATCAGTGGAAGTGATAGGCCATGAACTGGTCTGTCCCAAAAACAATGTGCAATTCGTCGCAAGTTATTCCGCACAGATGATCGATGACGCCCCGGATTGGAGACAACCATTCATCGACTTCGTCGTCTACGACATCCTGCCTGAGAACCCAAAGGAAGCCACTTCCATTAGACGGCCGTCTCTAGATTCTTCTACGATACGGAGACGAAAATGCTGTATCGCCGCTCCTACGACAGATTACTACTTTGGTGCCTGTCAAATGCAGAAGCCAAAGAAGCCGTATGAGAAGCTCATGACGGTGTCTGCAGGGCCCACCAGCCCGGCCCAAAACTGCAAGACCGCCTTCGCCGAATGAGCTACTATTGGCCCACAATAGTGGTAGATGCGATAGATTATGCTAGAAAGTGCAAAGCTTGCCAAGTCCACGCGGACTTCATTCACCAACCATCGGAGTTCCTGCACCCGACAGTGGCATCCTGGCCATTCGAAGCATGGGGAATGGATATCATTGGTCCAATAACCCCACCTTCCTTCCGAGGACATCGCTTCATACTCGCGATCACTGATTACTTCTCCAAATGGGCGGAAGCTGTCCCACTCACAGAAGTTAAGACTTCAAACATGATCATCTTCCTTAAGCATCACGTCATCTACCGCTTTGGATTACCCCGAAGGATCATCCATGACAATGGTCCGCAGTTTGCAAGCCACGCATTCTATCGGTTTTACGATAAGCACCGTATTCAGAATATCGTCTCGACGCCGTACAACCCGGCAGCAAACGGGTTAGCAGAGGCGTTCAACAAAACAATCATCAAACTTCTCAAGAAGTTTGTCTCCTCCAACAAACGTGACTGGAACGAGAAGCTCGGTGAGTGCTTATGGGCTTATCGTACCACAGTTCGAACAGCCACCGAAAATACACCATTCTCCCTGGTATACGGGAGTGAGGCAGTCCTCCCCTTGGAGACCCAGATCCCCTCACTACGTGTCGTCCTTACACATTAATTAACGACAGACGACAACTACCAACGTCGGCTGCAAGAGTTAGAGGCCTTAGATGAAAAGTGCCTCCTAGCTCAGCAAAGGATCGAGCTGTACCAAGCACGTATCTCAGGAGCCTTCAACAAGAAGGTCAAAATTAGAACATTCCAGGTAGGCGATCTCGTCTTGGCAGTCCGGAGGCTAATGGTCATGACTCACAAGACCGCCGACAAATTCCAGCCAAAGTGGGAGGGCCCATTCATCATTGAGACAGTATTCTCCAACGGTGCTTACCGCCTCGCAAAGCAAAACAGAGACTTGCTCATGCTGCCCGTCAACGGCAAGTTCCTGAAGAAATACTATGTTTAAACACCCTACTCCAAATTATCGAGTCATGTACCCTTTAGTACCACTGAACTCACAACCACCCTACTCTAAATTATCGAGTCATGTACCCTTTAGTACCACTGAACTCACAACCACCCTAATCCAAATTATCGAGTCATGTACCCTGTAGTACCACTGAACCCGCATCCACAACATTTCAGATTATCGAGCCATGCACCCGCTAGTGCCGCTGAACTCTCACTTTCTCAAAATTTTAAATTACCGAGTCATGTACCCGCTGGTGCCCCTGAACTCACCTTTCGGTCACTCTTTCAGATTGTAAGTCACGTACGATTATACCTTTGAACTTTCTTCCTGAAAGAGATCTCCTTCATGATCCACTACCCGCGCTCCCAGTGCATAAAAAAGGGTAATCGATCCACAAAATTCTGAAAAAAACGGCCATGTCCTCATTACCTCTGAGTCGTTTTCACTCCCACCAAAAACAAACCGCCCCCTCACATAGAACTTCCACGTTCTCCTACCTCTGAGTCGTTCTATGTACCCCCTCTTCATTGAGCCCACTCCTGTCAAGTCATCATTACCTCTGAGTGGGAAGGCTCCGTCGAAGAAACCTTCATGCTTGCCATGTCCACATTACCTCTGAGCAAGTATGTCGGCCTCCTTTCGACCTATTATCTGTACCCACGACCGGAGTACGACAAGGATAATAGGTCCACAAATGTCTGCTGTTGACCACAAATATCCTCCGTGAAACCTCCCCTGCCATGTCCCCATTACCTCTGAGCAGGAAGATTCCAAGGTAAAACACTCATGCTTGCCATGTCCTCATAACCTCTGAACAAACATGTTGGTTTTCCTTTCGCCCTATTATCCGTATCCCGAACCAGGGTACGCCAAGGATAATGGGTCCACAAATATCCCTTTGCTAAGCTCCTTAGCATAAATCCACCACCCCATCATGCTCCGGAAGCCCAGCTGCTCTACGGCATTCCTTTTTTCCAACACCGAGAACATCCATGACTACTTTGCCATGACTGTTCCGGACATCCTGTCCAAGCTTGTTATCCGTACCTAAAACCAAGGTACGCCTAGGATAACAGGTCCACAAATAATCCCCCAGCAAGTCCAATTTCACAGATGCCACAAGTACAAGAAAGAGATGATGAGTTGAAACATGCTCATTTATTCAAAATTCAACGTACTATTTCATTTGGGATCACGTCCCTTACAAAAAAAAGCAGAAAAAAAGCAAAGAAAACGGACAGCTGATCACTGCTCTGGGGCACATAACGCCCTGAGACGGTCCGTCAGCAAAACAACCGACCGCTCGAACCTCTGGGAGGCTCGACGCTCCGCCTCGTGGGTCAGCACCGCCTCGTCCTCCAGGTGAGCGTGAGCCTGCCAGTTATCCTCAAATTTCTTAACGGCCCGCGTCAGGTTATCAGAAGATCGGGAGACCTTCTCGGCCTCCCGAACGATTGACGCCTACTCTGCCTGAGCAGTCTCCAGCTCTGACTCTAAGAAGGCCAATTCCCTCTGAAGTCCAAGAATACGCTCCTTCGTGTCGGCGATTCCACGAGAAGCAGACTTTTCCCGAGCACGGCAAGCCTGACTCCTACGACCCAGCTGGTCATACAAAGCAGAGAATTTATCAAGGTCTTCCCGTACAACTGGCCCAGCCGTATCCCGGGCTAGCTTAATCCTATCCCGAGCAGCAAGGAGGAAGCCCCGCTCCCGCTTGATCGCAGCAGGCAAGCCCGCCTGTCGTATCGCCAATAGTTGGGTCACTAGCTGATCAGTTTCTGTCAGCTTAGGTTCCAGCAGTGCAGCCAATCCCACCCTGCCAGGAAGGGACTTCAGGGTTGTAATCTGACCCCGAGCACACTGGAGAGATAGAGAAAATGGGGTCCTCCGCTCTATGGCAGCGTCTACGCCTCTTTTTAAATGACGATAGAAGCTGTCAACCACGTCCTGTGTCACCTCGTCCAGAGTCTCCGTGGAGGCAGGTGTCAATGGGAGTGTGGCGGGCAGCACCGAAAAAGATACAACAGAATCTGTCGTTCCTGCGACAAGAAAAACCAGCTCCGCATGGAAGGACGCTTGAACAACGGCCAACTCCTCTTCGGCAGCCTGCAAAATTTGAATGCTCGGTAGGACCGAGAAGTCAGCCTCCGGAGCCGTATAACCTGCGGGGGACGAGGTGGAGACCATCGCCAACCCCATTCCCGTCGGCCTGGAGCTGGCAGGAGGCTCCTCGACATGGGACGACAAAGGAAAGGGAACGCTCCTTTCTCCCTATCACGACGGGCCGAGCCTTCCCCAAGAACATCCGTGGCGGGAAGTAAAGAGTCAGGACCTGCAGGGCCAAGGCAACCATGAATCGATTTGACCCGAAGGATATGTTGATAGAGCAAATAAGCCCCCTCACTAGTCAATATCTGGTGTATCTTACCAGTGGAGGGGTGTGAAGGCCGAGGTTCGCCTGCAGCCACCATAGCCCCTTCACCAACAGCCTCCGAGTCAGGTACAATACTCTCCTCTGCCCTTGCATCCTCGGAAGGGGGCGCACCGAGATCAGCATCGCATTGCTGAAGATCAGCGATTTCAGGGATGGGTCCAAGGAAACCTTCGTCACCCCGGGCCGAGGTTTCAGCAACCTGGGAGCTTCCAGCCACCGCTGAGAGATCACCCGCAGAAAGGATCGTGGCGCACACGCCGCTAATCAAAGCAGCAAGGGCCAGATCAGCTCCAGGGGAAATAGACGGTTCAGGAAAGGATGATTCACCAGACATCTACAAAGAAAAGTAATTAAGTCGTATCTTCGGAAAAGAAGAAAACTATAACAAAGAGAAGACTCTGACTTACCTCTGGAATGCCGTCTACATCCTCACCCTTCTCCGTAATAAGCAGTCTACGGGGACCGACCGTCGCTTTCTTTACAGAAAAAGTTACCCCTCCGCCAGTAGACTCACGCCTGCCTCGCTTACGTGAGGGACCAGGCATAACGGGCGGTATATCTACCCGTACCGCCTCCGACACAGATGGTAACTGGCCCACTGCTTCATCAAATACAGCCGACGATTGATCCGTCATCATCTCATCTTCCATGACGGAAGGCTGACCCTCCACTGTCTCGTCACCCGAAGAAAGGGAGTCCTCGTCGCCCCGCTCGTTGTCTTCCTCAATTGTGTCAGGAATCGGGTGAAGGAACTCTATTCGTCCCTTTCTTCTTTGCTCTCGACGTCGTAGCCTTCTCTGCCAGGCGAGTGCCCACAATGAAGCTAGTCCTCGAGTTAAAATCGAAGGGAGGAGGATTCACCGTAACATGATATAGGGCCGCCATATGCAGGATTTCCCCTATCACGTTTGCGGCCGGGACCAAGAAGCTAGTCCGAGTATGACAGGTGTCATAGTAGCTCCATGCCCTAATACCGTCAAGAATGCTGCCTTCAAATCCCAGGTGAGAACTGGGGCGCCCGAGGAATAGCTGACTATACCCAAATTGACGGGCAAACCTACTAGGCAAGTAGGGCTCCAAATACACAGTATTGCGATTCCGGTAAACTAGATGCGCCGGACGAATGTTATGCAGCCAGAAACGCATCTTTTCAGGCAAGAAATGAGGAGGTCCAACCCCATCAACATGAACACTCCTCACCTCTTGATCAGTAAAATGAGGAACGGACACGAAGAAATTGTACCCGTCCACCCTCGCCAGCATCCTCCGATACGCCGGCATGGTACTACATTCACAAGGCTGGTAGTGATACTTGAAAAGAAATGCGTCGTCACCGGTAACGCCATCTCCCGTCCCAGGTCTCATCAAGGGCTGATAATGCAGCAACAGCCATCCCAGCAAGTAATGATAAGGCAATTCTACACGTTCAAAATCTATTGCCACGTCACGAGCAATGACCTTGGACGAGAAGGCGTGGAGACCATGCTGAATATTGCACACCATGGCAGGAAGAAGAGCCAGCCTGACCCCAAAGGCCAACTTCATGACAGGAAGAATGAAGTGGCGACTGATCCTCTCAATAGAACCTGCCCCTCCTGAGACCACGCAGTTGCGCAACCATACCATTAGAAACCCGGCCAAGAGTGCCTTCTCTGACAACCGCCGGGTACCATAACAAAAGTAGCTGAAGGAGTCAATCTGACTCCCGAACCTGTCACTTTTAGACTTTGACCTCCTAGCGGTCGACATCAAGGCCTCTACTTCCCTAGGAGTTAAACGATCTCGGGAAGTAACCCTGCCAGCCGCGCTGAATTTGAAAAGGTACGCGACCCAAGATTTAGTATGGGGAGAGTCCCCTTCCGAGCTGTCATTTTTCTGGATAGTCGTCCGGTGACAGGTGCTATGATGGCATAATAGTTCTTGATACACGGCGACGAAACCGGGGAATCGTCGATCCAAATCTTGGAGCTCCTCATTCGTCGGAGTGTACACTTCGAAGGGTTTATCCCCCCAGGGGAGCTTGGAGACAGCATACATCTCGTGAAGAGCGAGCCCCAGTTCCCCAACAGGAGTGAAAAAGGTCTCCGTCCGATGATTGTACATCTCCAGAAGGGCCATGAACAGCGGCTTATTAACGGGCAACCCGTGGCTGGTACCCCGGATAGCATCATAAAGGTTGACTTCCCGTAAAAATTCTTCGTATTTCCGTAGAATCCATGAGGTCAGGTTAGCCCATGGGGGAATGGGGTGTAACCAGCTCGGCAGTACCAACCTGCCAACCGGATAGGACCCTTTGCGGGCAAGTTAGCTCAGGAAGGTGTCAGCCTGGGAGAATGAAAAGTTAGGACCGGGGGTGTTGATGAAAGTACCCGGGACTAACCCCATGATGGACCGACTGGCCGGATCTTTGACCGTGCGCACTGACCCAGTGGCTCTGCTATAACGGATGTTACCAACAAACATCCCCGGTCGAGATGGAGTGAGGGTGTCCGGCATCTGCCTATCCAGAACGATCATATTGAACCACTCAAAAGGGAAATAACGCTTCATAATGGGGATGTGAATGGGCATCCCGTCCAGGTCAAAATCCCAACTCTCGGAAACATCCAGCACTCGGGAGTTTTCTACGACCAACGCATACCCAAAGAGGAAGACCGGTTTCAGATACTTCCCGTCAGACTGTCCGGAGCTTATCATGTCACCAAGGAATTGAAAAGATTGAATCCTAATAGCGTTTAGTCGCTCCAAAGGTTCATCAACAAGTAGCTGCTCGGACACTTGACGAACTAAGTCATCCCGATGAATGTCCGAGGCAGACTGACGCGAGCCTACTATATGTTCTCCCGCAGGATTCACTGGCAGATTTACTAAAAAAAGACAAAAGAAACAAATCAAAAAGATGGCTGAAACACAAAACTACACGATGCTTATGCGGCTCAGCATAGCCTAATGCAGCTCGGTTTAAAAAAAAATAAAAAAAAAGGTTCATACAGATCAGTGCAAATGAGCTTATGCGGCTCAGTTTGAAAGAACCCATGCGGCCCAGTGCGAATAAGCTTATGCGGTTCCGTTCGAAAGGAACTTATGCGGCTCAGTTCGGGAGAACTTATGCGGTTCGAAAGAAATGTATGCGAATATGGTCCGATTTGAGTAAGCTTATTCGGCTCGAAAATGCTTATGCGGTCCAGCGAGGATGAGCTTATGCGGTTCAGTTCAAAATGTGCTTAAACGGCTCAGTTTGAAGGAGCTCGTGCGGTCCAAATCCTGATGAGCTTATGCGGCCTTGATAAAGGAGTAGTTATGCAACCACTTTCATGCGGCTCAAAGCCTGGGTCATCACCCCATGCGGCCCGAGTATGAGTCGGACACACAGCATGTTTTGGAATATAGGCTCGCGCATAAAATATTCGGCGTAGCCATGGCAGTTCATATTAAGGAATCCTACCAGCAATAGGCGGGTGGACGTCGGGGTGAAACGCAGGCACGCCAGCCGGCGGAGGAGCTGCCACGTTCGCCGCCGCAGTCGATGAAGACGCGGACTTCTTGCCCTTCGCTGCCGCAGAAGATGATACGGCCTTCTTGCCCGTAGACGCAGCAGCCTTCTTGGGAGCCATTGTCGATCATTGAAGGAATAAGACGAAGAGCAAAGACAGCAACAAGGAATTCGAGCAAAGAGAGAAGGTAAAGAAACCCCCAAAAGACTAAAAGACTCTTATTTATAGGCGAAAGAGACCCATAAAATGAACAAACGACTCGGATTACACCTCGGATTACGCGCCGCTTCAAAAGATAAAGGCAAAAATGCTTCGGTCAAGGCAAAACCGACCCTTGGGATCCTCCCCCAAAAGACGGCGTTAATTCAAAATGAATCAAAAGCATTTAATGAAGATTTGCATACGTAGTCAGGACACGTGGCAAAGAGTCTATGCGGCCAGATGGATCTATGCGGCTGAGACACTTATGCGGCATGAACGAGGCCATGCTTCTTATTCAAAGTGTTTCAATTTTGCAAATTGAAAACTTTGAAGGGGGTCCTGTAGAAGCATGGAAAATATCAGAGTAATGGTCCATGCGGCTCTAAGAAGAAGCCCATGTAGCTCATACAGGAGCTGCCTTATGCGATTCAAAGAAGACTCTCAGTCTCATGCGGCTCGGGAGTGTATGCAGTTCAGCAGGAATATGCGGCCCGATCGATGACACATTCCTCCTTGTGATCCTTCCCTACAGCTGGCCATTGGAGTAGTGGCCTCATTTAATGCCCTGACACGACTCGACGACCGTGATGGCTCTGACATAAAGCGTCATAATGGTTCTGCCATAATGACAGACTCTTCAGGAAAAGAGGAAAATCTCTGACCCGATCCGACAGAAGTCCTAGATTGCCACGTGGCACGTCTCATGCGGCTTGAATGGAGAACCGCTTCATGCGGCTCACTAAGAAGTCACCCTATATGGCCAGCCAAAATCAGCCATATGCGGCCCACCGAGAGCCCAATCCATGCGGCTCAATGCAACGCTAGCTTATGCGGCTCGAAGAGATTAGGCATATGCGGCTCATTGAGAGTTCATCTCCTGCGGCTCAGTAAAGCGTTGTCCTATGCGGCTTATGAAGATTATCTCCCTGCGGTTCAAGTCTGGCCTATCCCATACGGCTCTGGCAGGACCCACAATTAAAATATGCGGCATCGGATCAATCAAGGATTTAACCGAATCTCAACAAATATATTTGACATCATCATCATAATTACTGAGATCAAGGCATATCATTTATCAGCAAGCCAATGGGACACGTGGCGAGCAATCGGATATTGGTATAATTAATCATGAAGATTTAAAGCAGTTAACATTAATTGCTTACAAGATTCGGTGCTATCCGCATTAATGGCCTAGATTCATTGTAATCAGGATCAAGGGTTCAGATAGATTGAAGGAGCACCGACATTCCAAACAAATGATCATTAGCAAACCCTAATGATCATACTCCACTCTTATAAATAGCCAGCATCATTTCTTTGCAAAGGGGACCGGCAACAAAAGAATAAAAAAAAGGAGAGAGAAGAGATGAGAGAGACTCCCCCAACAATCAGAGAGAAAGTACACAGAGAGAGAGAGAGAGAAGCCAAAAGAGCAACAGAGGAGCAAAAAGAGCACTTCTTCGTCAACGCCAACCATCTTTTCATAAGGAGCCAAGGCTGCATACCGATCGTCCAAGGAGTAAGGCAGGGCTGCCGTCGCCTTCCCGAGCCTCTATCGTCACCCCTCAGAATCTAAAATAAACAATTGTACTTAGATTGCTGTACCTAGGTTTTCGTCCCTAGGCTTTCTTTGTACAAGCGAGTTTGTATTGTGAGTCTAAGTTCAATCCTCCGATAATTGTTCTGTATTTTTACAATCAATGGCAAACACCCTCCTGTACCTAAATTCTCAGATATGGATACTCAAGATAAAATCCACATCAGTCTGATACTAATGGTCGGTATCGATTTGGATTTAGTTCTGATGATAGCACCAGTGTCCCAAGTCTCTCATAATTCCATACCACACATCATCCTACTTGTGTACCCAGGTAACAGGACATGGCCTTGCTTGTGCAGGCCTCCTACTTCTATATATATCCAGAGTTAATACCCTACTATTCCTTCACCTGATACTATGGGTTCTCACATGACCCCTACTGTACAGTTCAAGTTACGACCCTTATTTGGGTTAAACCACCTAGTTGCTACTCTATGCCACACCATTCCATACGCCTGACACATGAGACTAGCCTACCCCTAGTTGTTATCCAGGTATCAGAGTACCTTCCTTACTCTGGTACCTAACTCTGCTACCAGTCTACCTATCGTACCCTTGTGTCCATTCCTTCACATCCCCTGTTATACTCCCAGGGTCACCTCCCAATGAATTCTATGGAGTACACCCCACTCCTATGTTGTCAGTACCTAGCTGCATCGTATATTATTTCCATATTCATATGGTATAGTCCATGGGTCAAGTGCTTCCTATTTTGGGGCTGATTGATAACTCATATGTAAATTTGTACCTAACAGGTACATTGACTTATCCCTCTGATTTGCAGGTTGGTTTTCTGTAAGTGGCCTATATGATACACATCAATATAAGGTGCTCCATGTAGTTTCCCCAGTTATGCTATTGTGTTAGTGCCCCTATATCGAGGCTGATACATTATTTATACACAAATACTCATGGGTTCTATTTCTAGTTTCTCTTAGGAATTATAACAAACACTTCTACCTACATTAACCTGATAATCAAACTAGGTTTAAGGAAACAAGATAGATGAAGAGAAAAGGGATTACTTGATGAAGATTTCCGTTCTCCTCCCAACAGAACTTTAAGGTTGCTCTTTGGCTTCCTTACGGTGGGGAAGAATACAGATTTGTAGGTGATCAAGGTCGGCTGCTTCCTCTTATACAGATATATAGGAATTATGTAAAGTGGATAACAAGAATCTGAATTCACATCGGATTTGGTTTGATCTCTAAGAGCGTTGTGATTAATCTATATTTGAATCAGATAAGAGAACAGAGGAGATGATATGGCTGGATATTTGAAATTTAGGGTTTTGCAACCAAGCCCCTCCTATATGAGTATTTCCATGCTAACCCTTTCCCTCCTATAATGCTATGGTTATTATTGTTATTATAATTGCATTTTCTAAATCTTATTAGGAATATTTTTATATTCCTTATAAATAACTTCTAGAAATTAATTTAGAGGAATATATGAAATTCCAATCACTATCTCATGTCAAGTAAATAAAAGAAAAATAATATTTTCAAAAAAAAAACAAAACGAAGTTTACATCCAACCCACCTTATAAATAATTTCGTCCTTGAAATTTAATGAAGCCACAATATACTAGAAAGAGTAGTTTATCATATTGCTATAAGATTATTGCGAATACGCGCAAGTCGAAATTGACTACAATACCTATTAATAATGCTAATATACTATAATCTACTGAAAATTTCTGCTAGCTGCTCCTTGTGGTATCGTTGCATCCTCCGTGATCATGGTAAAAGTTTGCCCTCCTTCTGCAGTCGGTAGTGGTGGGGCACTCACGTTTCTCTTCGGACAGTTTTGAGATAAATGTTGGTTGGATCCACAAGTCCAACACAATCCTAATCTGTCGCAACAATTTTCTTGAGTGTAGCCTTTCTTTGAGCAATACTGACAGGTAGAAACATCTTGGACTTATTGTGGGGCTGTTCGTGGTTGCTGTTGATGCTGCTGTATTGAGGTCTTCCCTGGAATATTGGAACATTTTGCTGGTGCTGATTGGTTGTTGCCTCCTCCGAATGCGTCTTGATTCCTCTTCGGGTTGTGGCTCAGCTCTTCTTCTACAACTTGGGCGGCCTCTAGAATTTTCTCGTAAGTGGCGGCTCGACTGGTGGCGATGGCTAGACGAATATCGTGAGATAGTCCCTTCGTAAATCATTGCATCTTGTCTTCAGGGGTGCTGACCAAGCTCTCTGCGAAACGACTGAGACGAGAGAACTCTGATGTGTACTCGTCGACGGTATGGTTGCCTTGCTCTAGGTGCTCGAACTAACTCACCAATGCCTCTTGTGCTACGTATGGATAGAATTTCTTCTTGAACAGTCGCTTGAATTCCTTCCAAGTTACATCTGGAGCAAAAAATCGAGGCTCGCCTTGGTACCACGTCCGTGCGATGTCGAAAAGCTGTCCACTAGCTAACTTGATCTTCAGATCTTCTGGGACTCGGGCCATCTTCAAGTATCGTTCCACGTTTTCCAACCACTCATCTGCGTAGAGAATCCCTTCTGTCCTATGGAATTCCCTGGGCCAGAGGTCCATGAAGTTCTTGGAAGTTCCAGGACACTGTCGGGGAGCATCTCTAATTTGAAGAGCCTCTCTCAAAATGTAGTAAAATATGTTGGCTTGCTGTTGGAAGATCCCCTAGAGTGTAACATTATCTAGTGCTGGTGGCGGAGGCAGAACAGGTGCTGGATACATTATAGGGGCTGGATATATTACAGGTGTTGGATGCATGGGGAAAACTGGATACATTACTGGTGCGGGGTGCATGGCTAGTACTGGATGTGGAACACGTATTGGATGTGGGGCTTGTGCTGGTGGTGGAACAGATGTTGGAGGCAGAACAGGTGCTGGTTGTGGAGTCCTGCGGGGGAAACTGCGGGGGGTGGTGGGATGTTGTCTCTACGGAATCTCGAGAGCTGCGGCTGTGGCGGATTGCCCATATGAGTAAGCTGGCCTCCTTACGTTGGTGGGGTCCATGTATGTAAAAAATCCTCCTGCAGTCGATGGAGTATTCAGGGGAGCATTGTTCCTGTCTTGGGAGTCCATCTTAACTGTAACAAAAGAAAACACTTTTGCCGTTGAAGAATTTCAAGCTGGATGCAAGTCGAGGGTTAAATGAATAATCAAGGATAGAGATCAATAAGGTCAAGTCACGTAGATGAGATCCTATGAGTCTAATCCTATTTGCAAGCTCACGTCGGTACAGTAACGTAACCGAAGTGATTAACGTAGACCTGCATGGGCCACCAAACATAGTACTGGCCGCATAGTGCCAGTCCGTATAGATGCATAGTATCAGTCCACATGGATGCATAGTACTGGCCATAGTGCCAGTCCATATAGATGCATAGTATCAGTTTGTATGGATGCATGGTACTGGCCGCATAGTGCCAGTCCGCATAGATGCATAGTGCTGGCCGTATAGTTCTAGTCCGTATAGATGCATAGTATCAGTCCGCATAGATGCATAGTACTGGCCGCATAGTGCCAGTCCGCATAGATGCATAGTGTCAGTCCGTATGGATGCATAGTGCTGGTCGTATAGTGCCAGTCCGTATAGATGTATAGTGCCAGTTTGTATGGAATGCATAGTACCGTATGGAATGAATAGTGCCGTATGGCTTACATAGTACCGCAGGCTTACATAGTGCTGTATGGATGAATAGGGCCATATGGCTTGCATAGTGTCGTATAGTGCCAATTTTGGCTATTTTTGGCTGTTTTGTGCCCTATTTGGCTGATTTGTGGCTAGAATTTCTCCCAACTCCCAACATGAAAGTTGTAGATATTTGTCTTGTCTTCATGGATCTTTATGTCTCACTTTAGTTCGAATTCATATGTAACTTTTATGTCATGAGGAGTCCGTGTGACTTCCTGACTTGACAGTGTTCCAGACTTGATTGCCTGTATACGTGCTGGTACCTATTAAGCGTGTATTGAGATACAATATTAATATGCACTGCGGTGCTATTTAATGAGTGCACTGAGGTGTGACTCTACGTGCTAAGTGATCATTCGTGTTATATGTCAATACATATGTACCTTCCAGCACAGTCATGATAATTGGTCAGTAATAGCGTCGTGGTATATTGATTGTTGTTTGATGCATTACACTAAGATTGGATCTAGATTTGAGACTCCTTGAGCCGATGTGAATTCATACTTAGGGTACACGTACTATGGTACAACATATAGAAGGATGACCATGTGACCACGACATGTAATTCCAATATCAAGATAGGGTTAATCTAAGCAACTTAACTTGGTAGAAGCATTGGGAGGGTTTCTTCTTCCCCTCTCTGATATCTTCAATTTTGTACTTGGCATTTAGCTACCGGTACATATTTAGCCGGCTATTCTGGACATTAGTTTCCTTTACATAATTGTAATTAAATCAGACTGCAACTGACTATAGTTATGTACTATTGACTCTCGGTACTAGCTTATCATTTTGAATAGCTAGGCTCATAAATCATTTTGATGAAGCATCGGGGATGCCTTACTGCTTGTGTCTTATATGATCAGTATTTACTGCTTCTTGTTTTGATTGATTAAGATATAGATGCTCTGTGAGACCATATGAGACTTGATTATAGCATGCACCCCCTTGTCTCTTGACAGCCATGATCGTCGTATGACGTTTATATACATCATATGGAGTAGCTGGCCTAGTCTGTCTCAGTATTCCGGTACTGGGTGTGATAAGGTTTTATTGGTAGCCTATGCAGGTCTGTTTTTCAGACTTGTGGGGTGTTGCGATTATAGGAGTCTCAATCAAAATATGTTCCCCTTAATCTACTGTTTCGTCTTCTCTTTCTTCTACCTTGATAGCTAACTTGATTATCATCATCGATTCCTTCCCGTCTTGTCTTTTGATACCTTGTATCCTTTCCTTTAGGGGCACGTCATTCTCGGCTATTGGAGGAGCCAGCATTGGAGTGAATCCAGTAGAGCAGGGACCAGTTAGAAATCAGCAAGGGGTAGCCCGTCTACCTGGACAGTTTAACATCGATAATGTTACCGAGCATGAGCCAGTTGAGCCACAGAGGCTAGAGGTTCCCGTACCTCCAGTGATGTCGACAATACCAGTAGTACTAGACGTACCGGCACTATTGCAGATTATCATAGGGTTATTGGAGACCCAACAACACCAGACGGCAGCCCTACAGCAACAACAGACCCAACAAGAACAAAATATGCTACTGAATCAGGAGTTACAGCTAGCTCTTGTGAGGAGCGTCAGGAATGATTTGAAAGCGTCGGGAGGTTTTATTGACTTAACCCGAGATACTTTGACGGCACGGGATGCCATCATGGCGGATGCTTGGCTTCAGGATATTGAGGCCATATTGACAGCAGCAAAGGTTCCAGCCATAGAGAAGGTTGACCAGGTCAGACTGTTACTTCAGGATATCGCCCGCGACTGGTGGGCATCAGAAGAGGTTGGAACGAGGCGTCCTGTTCCTTGGGATAGCTTCAGTACCAGGTTCAAGGCCAAGTACTTTAGCGTGGTAGCTCGGTATGACTTCAGCAGAGATTTATCAGCCTCAAGCAGGCTGGTAGGACGGTGGATGGTTATGCAACGGAGTTCGCAGATTTAGTCGATTTGCACCGGTGATGGTAGCTAAAGAGCCAGAGAAGGCTATGAGGTTCCAACAGGGACTTCACTTAGAGATTATACAGCTGGTCAAGGGGCATGACTACAAGACATTTGATGCAGTATTGATGGCGGCTCGGAGGTACGAGCTTACTATTTAAAGGTTATCAACAAGGACTGGAGGCCAGAAGAGGTCTCAAATACAGAGTACGGGAGGAGGAGGAGCAGTACCTCGACGTCAGCACCAGTGCCTGGCGTTCGTATTCGTGATGCAGCACCGGTCACGACAGTTGTGACGATACCAGTTCGATAGCAGCAACCGAGGCACCAGCAACGTCAGGAGGCACCAGTAGGTTGCACTTATTATGGTAAAAAGGGCACACTCGGGAAGTGTGTCGTTCAGAAAATGGGCAGTACTTAAGGTATGGAGGTTCAGACCATCGTATTGCTACGTGCCCACAGATACAGAGGACAAGAGGGCTAGCTCAACTATTTTTGGCATTGCCAGTTCCAGAGGTAGCAACGTATCAAGGGCCAGCACTAGCAGTGAGGCTACTAGCCCAGTGCCCATTACTGACGTAAGCTCAGATGTACCGACAAGCACACCATCAGGTAGGACCACATCAGGTTGTACAGCAGAGGCCACAACAGCAGGGCCAGGGAAGGCAGCAGCAGCAGAGAGTCCAGCAGGGGAAAAGGTAAAAAGAATTTGGAGTATTAGAGCAGAGGTTGGCCGAAGGCGGTCAGATTGTGGATAAGTTTTTACTATTATTCATTATAATTCCTTGAGTTCTATATTCGAAGAATGAAGGCGACTTTCTCGTCTCACTCATCTGCTCTCTATCATGTGATATATGATATTTATCATGTGTCTTGATTATGAGAGTATGTCCTTGGCAGAGTATCATTCTTGATTAAGTCATTGGTACCGACTTATCCCAAGCGTTGACCCTTGTCTACTTTGGGAGTCAGTGTAGGACCTCGAGGACAAATTCCTACCCAACTGACTTGGGAGACATATTTTATTCGTATGTCTCCGATCACTTTCCTTCTAGGGTATGATTATTTTATGCTTTTACTTAATTGTTCTTTCTTTCGTAATCTGTTCATGTGCCATGTGTTGTTTGATAATTGTGCTTGCTATATGTTATGAGTGTATTTCGTGATCTGAGAGCGTGCTTGACTAGCCTTATCGAAATTCCGAGGACGGAATTTTTCTAACGAGGGTAGAGATGTCACTCCATGTTCCCGGAATACGTAATTTTTTTTTGTATATGGTATCTGGCACCTGTATCTTGATTGCATGTATCTTGTATTTACAACTGGCCATGGCATGGAACAGTATGTCGTCGCAGAATAGTGTGCCACCCCTTGTCCTTGTCTGGTTGTAGGCGTGGTTCACTACTTCGATGATAAGATTTCTGAACCATGTTGTGGTTAGAATTTTATTTAAATAATTTAATTAGTTGTATCATGTAGCATTTAACATGTCATTAGTCATATGATTTAGAGCATGCTTAAGATTATGGTTTCTTTGAGTCAACCCAACCCCTATATATATTCTCTTTATCACTCTCTCTCCTAATTTACTCTTTCATTTATTTTTCCTCCAACCAACATTTAGGCAAGTACATCTTGCACCAAATGGAGAGATTCTTGCACTTTTCATTCTTGATTTTTTTTCCTTTGATATTATATGTCTATATTGTTCTTCTCTTCATCCTCTACAAGTTTAGTTCTTGAAGTTTTTGATTTTAATGGTTAGTTTTGTGTAGATCTAACTTTCTAAAACTAGGGTTTTATGGATTTTCATAGTTTTGATCTATCAAACTTGGTTGTTTTTGAAAACTAATGGTCATATGTTGTAGGAAATCTCATTCTACCTAATTTTGACCTTTGAAAAGTTAGATTTTGACTTGTTTTGAGGAAGTTATACCCAAAACAATATTTGGACATCTCTTATATTCATCTGTCCTGGTTCTGGCTGGGACCATGAATAGTGCTGGCCGTATAGTGCCAGTCCGCATGGATGCATAGTGCCAGTCCGCATAGATGCATACTGTCAGTCCGCATGGATGCATAGTGCTGGCCGCATAGTGCCAGGACGCATGGATGCATAGTTCTAGTCCGCATAGATTCATAGTGTCAGTTCGCATGGATGCATAGTGCTGGCCGCATAGTGCCAGTTCGTATAGATGCATAGTGTCAGACTGTATGGATGCATAGTACTGGCCGCATAGTGCCAGTCTGTATGGATGCATAGTGCTGGCCGCATAGTGCCAGTCTGCATAGATGTATAGTGTCAGTCCGCATGGATGCATAGTGCTGGCCGCATAGTACCAGTCTGCATAGATGTATAGTGTCAGTCCATATGGATGCATAGTACTGGCCCCATAGTGCCAGTCCGTATAGATGCATAGTACCAGTCCGCAAGGAATTTATAGTACCGCATATATAAATAGTGCCACATGGCTTGCATAATACCGCAGGCTTGTATAGTGCCGCATGGATGAATAGTACCGCATGGCTTGTATAGTGCCACACAGTGCCTATTTTGGCTATTTTTTGCTATTTTATGTCCTATTTGGCTGATTTGTGGCTAGAATTTCTTCCAACTCCCAACATGAAAGTTGTAGATCTTTGTCTTGGCTTCAAGGATCTTCATGTCTCACTTTAACTAGAATTCATACGTGAATTTTATGTCACGAAGGGTCCGTGTGACTTTCTGACTTGACTGTGTTCCTGATTTGACTGCCTGTATACGTGCTGGTACCTATCCTAAGTGTGTATTGAGATACAATATTATAGTATGCACTGCGGTGCTATTTAATGAGTGCACTGAGGTGTGACTCTAGGTGCTAAGTGATCATTCGTATTATTCAATACATGTGTACCTTCTAGCACAGTCATGATAATTGGTCAGTAATAGCGTCGTCGTATATTGATTGTTATTTGATGCATTATACTAAGCATGGATCTAGATTTAGTACTCCTTGAGCTGATGCGAATTCATACTTAGGGTACACATACTATGGTATGACATATAGGAGGATGACCATGTGACCACGACATGTAATTCCAATATCAAAATAGGGTTAATCTAAGCAACTTAACTTGGTAGAAGCATTGGGAGGGAACAGAATCTCGAGATCGTGCCATATTAGCCACCCCAGGTCCAGTCCTGACGTGTCGGGTTGGCCGCCACGAATATGATTTCATTCTCCTATAGCGGATGACTATATTCGACCCCTATGTGCTATGTGTTATATATTTTAGCACCGTAGCCTTACGAGGGACCGGTGCATAATTAAGTACTACGCGTATATGTATATTTATAATGGTTTGGCCAGCCCTGCTGGGTTGATACGATCTGAGGATTCCTATATTGCATTACTGGGATAACTCAGGCAAATCATAGAAAGCCGTAGGATTGATTGGTCTCTTATAAGTCGACTTGTTTGTGATATGTTTTCTTATGTTAGCAACTGAGGAACATGGACTATCGTGGTGCGTGGTCCAACCCATGTCCTTGTTTGTTTGTTAGGTTAGGCTATTATGCTACGATAGGCTATGGACCGACGTCGCGAATCAAAAGCCCTTCACCTTCACTGCCCACGGTTATAGGATATATTTTATCTCGGTATGATATTGGCACCGTTTGTCCTTTTTTGGTTGTAAGGGTGTCGTATTGTCTCGATGATATGGTATAAGCCTATAAATCTTGAATCAGGTCATATTTTACTCATTGGGTTTTATCTCACTCTTTTGTGCTCCATTGTGGTACTTGCTATTCGGGGCCTGACACCGCTGGTTTTGTTTGGCTAGATCTCGTAGCAGCGCCAGAGGATCCAGCCTTCTACTCGAACAATGGTGCATACCATGAGTATGGGCGCCAAGGACCATGAGTGGGTTTCTTCTTCACCGCTCTGATATCTTCTATTTTGTACTTAGCATTTAGCCATTGCCATCTGTTTAGCCGGCTATTCTGGACATTAGTTTCCTTTACATTGTAGGTCCTAAAAATCAAGTTGCATTTATCAAATAAGCCGAAATTAAATTACGCACTCTTTAAATGGACTGCGCAGGAGGCAGATTGCGCTACAATTCAAACGCGCAAGTTGAACTGCGCTACCACCCGAGCGTGCTACGCTGACGTGGCAATGCCATCATTACTTGACATAAATTCGATCTTCTGACAGCTGACAGCCCAATAAACGAGGAGTCCTTTCGTTTCTTGTGCAGCACAGCGCTCGAGGACAGCTGTACAGCCAGCGCAGTATGACAACTCAACTTCAGCGCAGTTTGACCAAGCTCGAGTCTCAGCGCAGTCTGATGCTAGCGCTTTTCAAGTGGCACATCCATCAAGATAACTAACATTTATTACGTGGCTTACATGCCATCAATTGCTCGCCACGTGGCTACTGCTTGTACACGACCATGCGCATTTCAATCAAACAATGCCACGCTAATTCAGTTAGCCCACGATCGAGTAACCACTAGCGCAGTTCACAGTCTGCGCAGTCTGTCACCAGCACAGTTCATCATGCGTAATCCAGAATAACTACAAATTAGTTTTTCTAGAACTCTATAAATAGAGTTTCAAGTTCTTCATTAAAGAGATCAGATCATTATTATCATCAGAGATCAGAAGTTCTTGTCCAAGTGCTGCTGTATTCTTCAGAGGCTATCGTCTTCAAAGTTCACATCGTCCAAGGGATAAAGTGACCGTCTTAAGATCGGAATCCTATAGTTGTACTTTCCTAGAATTTAATTGTAATCTTCTTACAAAGTTGGTGAAATAAAAGACTTTTTGTTTTTGCAAACAAAATGGCCGACTCTGCTGGGGACGACTTTCTCCTCCGACGAGGAAGTGACAACTCAATGTGATGTTGCGTCTATCGAAAAAATGCAGAAGATGCTGGTTGTGAAGGTCAACCAGACTGTCTATGAAGCGATGATCAATTCTGGGGCTGCTCGTCGCACTGTGGCCTCTGCCAAGAGCAGGGTCCGTTCAGTGTGGACTCCGAAGTCCTCTGTGCAATCCTCTGCGCAGTCATCTGCGCAGTTTGCTGTCTCTGCTGCCAAGGAACTAATAGCCTCTTCTGTCCTTGCGCAAAACATCACCAACGCTGCCAAAGTGCAAGCCAAAGCTTCTACTGCCCATGCACAGCACCTTGCTCCTCTTACCACAGCGCAAGCCACTTCCTATGCTGATCTGGCAAAGAGCAAGACTCCTCTTCCCCTGGTGCAACTTACGACAACTCTTGCTCCCGCGTAATCAACTGCCCCTTCAACCAGAATGCAACTTAAGCATTCTGTAACCAAAACTTCTGCTGCGCAAGCTGCCACTCCTGGAGTTTCTGTGGCCAAAAGGCTATCTGTCAAATCCTCTCAGGCGCAATCGGTCAAAGCGCCCACTACTACCTCAACCCAAGCGCAAGCTGTTCCAGCACAGTCTAAAAGGGATAGCCTTTTGGCTAATCCTCCATCTTCTCACAGCAAAGGGAAAGACTCTGCTCCTCTTCCCAACACTACACCAAAATAGACATTTAGGAACGGTAGGTAATTTTCAATTTGGAACGCTTAATTTTGGTTCCTAGGTTCTGGAACATATTAAATATGTTCCGTATCAAATAAATGTTCCTAATAAATTTTATTTTATTTTTTAGAAAAAACTATTTATTCAATTACGTTTTTAAGGGTTCCAAATATGTTCCAAATTGGGATGGGAGCTGCATATATACACAAATCGTCCAAGTGAAAAACATTCACCAAAAAACCGAAACGTTCCCAATTTTCTTTTTTCCCTCTTCTCATATTTCACAAAGTTTTTATCTCCCTCCAAATCAATCATTCTCTCCCCATCCTGCGTACTCTCCCTCCATCATCTTCTCTCCATCAAACCCGCGTACGCTTTCCATCGAGGAAGGGTTTTCGACGCAGGGCAGAAAAGGGTTTGAAGAGCCATCATCCACCGGAAGGGTTTGTTCTTTCTTTTTTCTCTGTTTTACTCTGAAATTTTTATAGCTGGTAGGACTTATAGGATTTCTAGGGTTTCTAGGAGGAAGGATATGTCACTGATCACTTGTAGGCTTTGTAGAATTTTCCATCATCCACCGAGGAAGGATGCCAATGATCACTTGTAGTATTTTCCATCATCCACCAAGGAAGGATATGTCACCGGTCTTGTATAATTTGTACAATTTTACTGCCCTTCACTTTCTCCATATGAAGGATTTATAATTTACCACCTTTACTTTGTTGTGAGATCCCACGGCTCCTTTTTTTCATCATAAAATTTTTATAGCTAGGATGAAGATGTTACGTAACTGAACCTGGAAAAGCTCTTTTTCCTTAGACCCTGTCTTTTCATCTGTTTATTGTCCTTGTCAGTAGCATGCGGGTGTGAGCTTACAACCTGATACTTTGTTATAAATCAAATTTCTATTTTCATATTGCAGTTCAACATTTCTTTGTAGTTTTTGGATATATATTAGACTGTACTATCATGATGATAGTTATAGGTTCAACACGATGGTAACTTCTTGATATAAGGCTTTATGCATTTGATATTCAGAAATTTTTTGTCATTAAGGTTTGACAAAACCTTCGAATATATGCTCTTGTTTTTGCCAAATTGAGAACAACAAATTGTCAATCAATAATGCACAGGGCATATTTTCTTCTTTTTGCAGGCATGTTTACTTCTCTCTTTTGATTATTGTTTCTTTATACATGTCTCAAGAGCAGGTGTATTTGTAGAACTAATCTAGAATTGTATTTAATCTCTCTTTCAATTGAGAAAATACTAAACCTCATTTACTGTCTCCATACAAGCAAATCGATACACGATATGGCAATCTAGTTCCAAACCTAGAAATCCTAATTCTAGGCTTCAGAAGTTTGCACCATCTTATTGAATGGATTCATGATTGCATTATGTTCCTTTCCTGATATAGCCTGTAGGAGAGACATATTAATCATCAAGACTTCTATCTTTCTGTAGATTGAGTAATCTGGAAACAATCATTAAGTTTGAGCATATTGCTTATGGTAGAATACATGTTATTGGTACCATCCTACACTTGGTTGTATGTCAATAAGACTATGATAATTGCAACTGAACTTTTCTTCAAACTATTCCTTAACCAGGTTCTTTTTTTCATCTTCTGGATTCTAATTTTCAACTATCGACCAATAACAACATGAAAGTCATCGATCGAATATTAAAGTTTCCTCCTTCGCAATAAAATTTTCATATATTTCACAACTAAGTTCAAAAAACCGTGGAGTTTAATCCACTGACCAAAATAGACATCCATAAGATACTTAAAATCATTATCTGAATTAAACATGGAGAAATGGAACTTTTGTTGATAATTATCAGAGAAGATTAATACTCATGAACCAAATTTGAACACGAGGCTTGTTCTTATCTCTGCCAACTTAATTTGCTTATCCAAATAGGTCCACCTACCTGTCAACTGACTGTCTTGGTTTATGGTATGATCCTCTCTTACCTTGCCTAGGAATTTGGCACCAACATATATGTTTGATGTCAGGTCAAATCGGTCATTGTATGTTTGTAACTTTGTCAAATCTTTTATGGAACTTTCTTATGCTCCATAACTGATCTACTAAATTGGAAGGACGGATGATGAGACGGTGATAAGTTCACAATCGGTTCTTGTAAATTAGATATTTTGAGATCTTTGAACTTGTTACAACTTTGTTTTACCTTGAGTTTCTACTTTATGGTGGCATGACATTCAGAGTTGAAACTATGGAATTGATATTCCCCTGTTAATTTTTTTTGATAGAAAGGCATTATTAATTATCTATTTTTACTCTTAGTTTATTACTGTGAAAATGTCTAAGCTACTTGATTTTGATAAACATTGATTTTTGAGAGTTAAACATCAAATAATGTCTCCAATTCAGGCCTTAAAAAGCTTTCTTAATACTGCAGAGGCTGATGTTAGGTCAGTTACATCCTTGTATTCTGAAGTGGTGAGTTTACTACCATGATACAACAAATAATGTGAAATTCATGTGTATGAGCTAGTCTTATGCACTTTAATGTCAATGACTTGCAGGAAAGAAGTGCTGATTCATTAGTGCAGTATTTTGGGGAAGATCCGGCTCGTTGCCTATTTGAACAAGGTTGATTTTAGTTCTTCTATTTCTTTTTTTTTCCAATGCTAATCTTTTTGTTTAGGAGAGAAGGTTTGATAAGGTTAGCTAATTTCTTTCATCCAGTTGCAAGGACTAGGAAAATGCCTGATAATTGGAGTAGTACGATAATACCTATATACAAAAACAAGGGAGATTTACATAATTGCACTAACCTATACGGTTAGTGTCTTACGATACATGATATGCATCTGATGATATGATAAAATATACTACCATTTTGTTACGTATTATTCGATACGATAGAATAATATAGGTCGATAGGTAGTATCATTTTTTTCCTGGAGTCATGTAATGTATAGTTTAGAATTTGTATTCTTGAAATAGATAGAATTGTAAAGATGAAACAAATAAAAGTTTTATGATAAAACTATATTTAATCATTTATCGATTTGCTTATGCATCGTGTATCGTATCATGTATCGTGTGATAAGTTACTTTAGGAGCTTAGGTATGAAAACCTATGCACTAACTATCAAGAAATCAAGCTAATGAGCTACACCATGAAACTCTTTGGATTTTTTTCTCTGAGATATATGTGGCAATAAAGCAAATCTTCTCCACTTGTGATATTTTCTCCATTGTAATTTTCCAGTGGCGGGTCTCTTGGTGCATAAGCAACAGTATATCTATACTTATGAACAAGCTTTCCGAGTTTTAGTACAAGACACTAATTATTGTAAGGTTGCAGATGACCATAAAATTATGGTACCAACTCTTACAAGAGTGTTCTCATCAATCCAGGATCTAATAAATTTGACTGTGTTTTTT
>JANAVB010014780.1:0-30000 GCA_029216955.1 Iris pallida
AGAATCGAGCAGAACAGAACCTGTGACAACATCTGCTATAGGCTCCATCTCCTCGGCTGCAAGAGCAAAAGCTCTACCTGAACACCCCTCTGCTGGCGTGGCTGGACAACTGCTGCTGCTGGGTCGGAAGTGGACCCCGCTGCTGAACTACAGGCACACTAGCTGGTGCCCTCGGAACAGGTGCCCTCTGAGCTTCTCCAGCAACACGGGGGTTTCTTAGGACACTTCCGCATCTGATGCCCAGCGGCACCGCAAAAGAGGCACAAACCCAGCCTCCTCCTGTAGAACTCAAAGAGGTGACCGAGCTTCAGATGGGAGTGGCACGGAGGATCATCCTGCCCCTGACGCTGTTGAACACTCTGGACAGGTGCCCTAGCCTGCACCTGCTGCTGATGATGTTGGAGCGGCTGATGCTGAAGCTGAGGATGCTTAGCAGCCCCCGTGCTGCTACTGGCCCCCGAAAATAAATCACAATCCCTTTGGCTTCAATCCCCACTCTCTCTCCACCTTTCGAGCCTCCGTATAGACCTCTGCATATGTCGCACAGAAGGAAGGGATCAGGATCTTGATATCCCATGTCAATCTCTTCCGGAAGTGCTCTGCTCGGATCACTGGGTCGCTCACCATGTACTCGGCATATCGGCTCAGCCGGCCGAACTCCGCCGCTATTCCTCCACAGTCATACTTCCCTGCTGCAGGTTCTGAAACTGCCGCACTAGGCCGATCTTCTCTGTAGGAGAAAAGAACTTCTCTCTGAATAGGGCCCAAAACTCAGCCCAAGTGTGGCCCTCTCCTACAGAGCGCTCGTTCTGAAACCATGTCCGGGCAACATCTAATAACTGCAAGCCAAACCGCCTCGACCTTCAGTTCGTCTGCCAGGCGGGAGGCCCTCATCTGACGCTCGATATCCTCGAGCCAGTCATCAGCATATACAATGCCCTCGGTCCCTTTGAAATCCCTCGGACCCATCTTCTTGAAAGCTTGGATGTCTTCGGGCTTCTGCTGCTGCGCCTCCAGCTGCGGAGCCCCACGCTCCATCGTAGCCAGGGCCAACCTATGGGCATCCTCCATGCCCTGGTGTAATGCCTCAGTCTGTCTCATTTGTGCCTCGTACTGGGCCCGCTGGGACTCCAGCACCTGCTGAAAGAATGCGAGCATCTGCACCATGTCTATAGGCAGAGGAGGCAACAAAGGAAAAGCTCCCACCAAAGGCAGAGGAGTCCCCTGCTGAGGAGGAGGAAGAGGAACGCCCCCGACAGCTCCCGTCATAGCCCTCGGCACTGCAGGAAGAGCACCTGCAGTGACCCCAGGGACAGTCATCGAGAGTGCTGGAGGAGTACCCCCGAGAGCCCCTACTGAAGTCCCCACTGCAGGGGAAGTGACTGGAGCCTGTCTGCCAGAGGTAGCAGACCTCTCCGTCTCCCCGTGCTCCTCACCGGGAGAATGAGTCATAACCATCCTGGAGACAGATTGAAAAGAAGATATCAATATGGCACAAGAAGGACTATATCAAAGGAGGACAGCTAGAATACATTAAATCAATATCATAGACAGTAAGCAAGATGTCACGTCCCGCTTCCCAAATTTGAATGGTGACGTCAAACACATCTCCAGGCTACGTGCCAAAATTTGCGATTGTCGCCCGTAAATCAGCAGAATGGAAAATACAAGGAAATTTATATTGCATTACCCATAGTATTTATAGTACATGAAGCTTATCTAACAGTACATTGTCTTACAGGTTTATTACAAAAGTAATTTACAAAAGTAACTACGACAGCACAAGTCATAAACTGAAAGTCTTCAGGTCACTGCTCCTCGACGTACAGTGGCAATGCCTCGGCAGGATTGTCTTCTCCTTCCCCTAGTGAACAAATACTAGGTCGTTTAGAAATGACAAACAAGCCCTCGGCCAAAGACGGTGAAAAACAAAAGAAATATGAAGTAAAATGAGACGATTAGTTTTTGTAAAGTAGTCATATTTAATGAAGCATTTTGTTATTGTGTGAGTGTCTTGTTCCTCTTATCCAGATAGGCGTGATGGCAGGTAATGATATTAAAAGAAAATGAACCTAACATGCAATGCAGTATTGGAGAACAACCCCTGAATATTCATTTAAATGATTTCCCATCAACAATTTTGTTAACCAGGGATCAGGCTGTGAATTCGGCGGCATGGTGCTTAGTATCCGGCCTGGAGCCTCCCTTGGGCTTAATAATCATCTATTCGATGTTACTGTCGTAGTAGATGTAAAAATCTGAAGCACGAAAACAAGAGCCTCCATTGGGCTTAGTTTGTCTCCCTTGAGTAAACGAAAATACGTGAGCTAAGCCCCACAAACTACATTCGTATGGCCTTACGAAGGAGTAGAAATTTACTGATAAGCTTTTAATTTTATTATGCTATGGGACTATTTAGGAATATCCAGATTGTTCTCCCCCGCCCAATGCTTCCTAGTTGTTTTTCCTAAGTATCTTTCCTAAAGGACTTTAGGTCTTAAATACTAATCCGATATTTTTCGAAAGTCAGGAATTCAACTACATCATGAATTTTCCAAAAAATTTGGCAGTCTCCTTTGTATAGGACGACTCCAAAAATTTACAAGAGATATTATATAACATAAAATGTAAATCCGGGTTCGTCGACCCCTTCGGTGGAGCAACTCTCAACACCGGAACCACGCAGGTAATAATTTGGGTTCGTCGACCCCTTCGGTGGAGCAACTCTCAACACCGGAACCCACACAAGTATTAAAAAATGCTTAACAATTATTCCTTCTTACCATATAAGAAAGCAAGCAATCATGCATTTAAATTAGGCAAGCAAGTTTTCCTTGATCTTTGCGGCTTGCAAATCACTATCCCAAGTATCAAAATGAAATTATTAGTAGAACAAAGATATTAAACCTACTTCTATATGACATGACTTGAGAAAACTATGTTAGACTCCTTGTAACATTGCATTGATACACAAGGGAGTTAGAAATTCATAGATGTAAAGTTACCGTGGTGTTTGCAAAATACTTAATTTAACTAATAACCATATCAAAGTAAGTTATTTTGATAAATTTAATAATTTGGACATAATGAATATCATGTTCACTTGAATTCCAATTTCAATTACCCCTCTACTTGTGACATAATTCATCTCATTATATATATATTTTTTTTTCATCTCATTATATATATATATATATATATATATATATATATATATAGAGAGAGAGAGAGAGAGAGAGAGAGAGAGAGAGTCAAGTGTCCATTCGTTGTGTCTATACATACAACAATCATTCGTGTTCCAATCGTATCCCAATATTGTGTCCAAGTATAATCAACTAAATTGTGATGTGTCCACAATATTGTGTTCAAATATATATATAAATATATAAATATATAAATATATAAATATATAAATATATAATATATATATATATATATATATATATATATATATATATATATATATATATATATATATATATATATATATAATATATAAATATATAAATATATAAATATATAAATATATATATATATATATATATATATATATATATATATATATATATATATATATATATATATATATATATATATGAAAAGCTTGGGTTGAGTCCACTTGATATTGCTTAAATTAACGTCAAGTGTCCATTCCCTTCCGTGTTCTACATATTGCATTTCAACTTACATGTCCAATATATAGAAATCCGACTTATATAATTCACATACAATTGCATAATTGAGTTGATATGTTCTATTGTGTTGTGTCCAAGTGTTGTGTTCTAATCTCTTCTCACAAAATATCATTTGTATATCTTTATATATATATATATATATATATATATATATATATATATATATATATATATATATATATATATATATATATATATATCATTTTCATATTCCAACTACTCCTATATATATATATATATATATATATATATATATATATATATATATATATATATATATATATATATATATATATATATATATATATATAGATTTTGCAATTTTTATCATAAACCTACAAAATTCTAGAATTAATAATCATTCATTTTAATTCATGTAGACAACAAAACAAATATTTTGAGGGAAAGAGAGATGGAGGACTTGCTTCCAAGTATTATTCTAACCTCCAAAACTACCAAAATCTTACCATTTAAAAATTCTTATGATCCTAACTTATAATTTCAGAATTTAAAATGAATTCATAATTATTCAAAATTAACATAGATGAAAAAAAATTAAGAGGAGAAGGAGGAAAAAGAGGACTTGCCTTGGGTTGGGAATTGACCTAGCTTTCGTCACAAATTCCTAATTTTAAATCCAACAACAACAACAAAAATTTTGTCAGTAACTCTAATACTAGGTTTAAAGTTGAATTAGAGATTGGGGAAAAGTGGTTTAGCAATTACCTAGGTTTTCTTTCTCTTCCTTTCCTTTTTTTTGAAGTGGAAGAGAAAGGTGAGGAAGAAGATGAAGATGAAGAGGGAGTTAGGGGGGTGGCCGGAGTGGTGGTGGTCCGGCGGCGGGCGGCGGACGGCGGCAACATGCTGGCGGGGGTGGTGGGGTGGTGTGTTTTTTTTTGCTTGTGTGTGTGGGTTTATGTGTAGGAATTTAAAGGGGGAGAAGTGGATGAGGTTTCCCCCCCATTTAATACATGGGGACACCTAATCCTTTCTCTATTCTTCTTAAGAGACACATGGCATGACATGTGTCATGCCATGGAAAATCCTCTCTTCCCTTTTTTTTGAAAACAATTAATAATAATAATAATAAAATAATTAATAATAATAAGGGTATGACAAGTCTACTCCCATTAGAAAATTCTGTCCTCGGAATTTGAAAGTACAACAATTGATTACTAACCTGGCTTAGGGAATAGATGCGAATATTGCTTCCGCATATCTTCTTCTTTCTCCCAAGTCGAATTTCTAGGCAAATCCTTGCTCCATGCGACTCATACTAATAGGACGATCCGATTGCAGAGTACCTTCTCCCTTCGATCCAAGATCCCAATGGGTTTCTGTTCTATCCGTAGTGTAGGTCCGACGGTGATTTTTGAATGGTCGAGTATATGGCTCGAATCCGACACATATCTTCGTAGCTGGGAAATATAGAATATATTGTGAACTCCTTCTAGAGTTGGTGGCAAGACAAGCTGATATGATACATTTCCTACTCTTTCCAATATGTCAAAGGGTCCAATGTATCTCGGACTTAGTTTCCCTCTGGTTTCGAATCTGATGGTTCCCTTAGTTGGTTAAATCTTCAGAAACACGTGATCTCCAGGTTGGAACTCTAATATTCTTCGATGCTTATCGGCCCACATCTTCTGTCTATCTTGAGATGCTTGCAAGTGACTTCTTATTGCCTTGACTATGTCCACAGTTTGTGTTACTAGTTCTGGCCCTAGCAATTGTCTTTCTCCTACGTCGGTCCAACATACCGACGATCTGCACTTTCTACCATATAGTGCTTCAAAAGGAGCCATTTTGATGCTATCATGGTAACTGTTGTTTTATGAAAATTCTACCAAATGTAGATGATCATCCCATGCTCCTCCAAAATCTAAAGAATAAGCTCTCAGCATATCTTCTAGGGTCTGAATGGTTCTTTCCGACTGGCCGTCTGTTTGGGGATGGTAGGCGGAGCTATACTTCAGCTGAGTGCCAAGATTTCCTTGCAAACTTTTCCAAAAATATGAAGTGAGTCTGGTATCTCTATCCGATATTATACTCACTGGCACTCCATGTTGACTGATAATCTATTTCATGTATATTTCTGCCAGTGCCTCTGTCGACTGTCCAACTCGAAAGGGAAGAAAACGAGCAGACTTCGTAAGTCTATCTATAATGACCCAAATAGTATTATTACCCCTTTGGGTCCTAGGCAGTCTTGTCACAAAATCTATTGTGAGATGCTCCCACTTCCATTCGGGTATGGGCAAAGGCTGAAGAAGTCCTGCTGTCCTTTGATGTTCTGCTTTCACTTGTTGACAGATGAGACATCTGGATACAAATCTGGCGACTTCTTTTTTTATTCCGTGCCACCAAAATGTTTGTTTCAAATCTTTATACATTTTAGTGCTGCCCGGATGAATAGAATATTGTATGTTATGGGCTTCTGTCATGACCTCTGTTCTTAAATTCCCACTGGACACACATAATCGATCTCCAAATCTTAATGATCCGTCCGAATGCTTCCTTATCCCGGTCTAGAGCCCTGCTTCTGTTTGTTTCCATATTTCCTGAAGTTTTGAGTCATTTTGTTGAGCCTCTTTAATTCTGTCTATTAAGGAGGATTGCACTTGTAAGTTTTGCCACATTCCTTCCGTTATCGGGTATATCACTTCAATTCCCATTTTTCTTAAATCCTCAAGGATCTTCTTGGGTGTATTTATAAAGAAGGCTTCGGGTCTTCTGCTTAGAGCATCAGCCACCTTATTAGCCTTGCCTGGGTGATATTCCAGCTCCATATCGAAGTCTTTTAGTAACTCCAACCATCTTCTCTGTCTCATATTGATCTTCTTTTGCGTGAAGACATATTTTAAACTTTTGTGGTCTGTGTATATTTTGATTTTCTCTCCATATAAATAATACCTCCATAATTTGAGTGCGAATACTACAGCTGCAAGTTCGAGATCGTGAGTTGGATAACCTTTAATGTGTCTTTAATTATCCTGATGCATAGGCTATGACTCTCCCATGCTGCATCAGTACACATCCCAGACCCTTACCTGATGCATCACTATATATCTCATATCCACCCGAACCAGATGGTAATGCCAGTACTGGGGCCGAAATTAATCTTTCCTTCAATTCGTCAAATGCCCTTTGACATTTTTCTGTCCAATTAAACTTTTCTTCTTTTCGGGTAAGACGGGTTAAAGGTTCTGCAATTCTTGAAAAAAATTCTACAAATCTTCGGTAATAACCAGCTAGTCCTAAGAAACTTCTGATTTCTGCTACGGACTTAGGTGTTGGCCAAGACTTAACTGCTTTCACCTTCTTCGGGTATACCGAGATGCCTTCTCCGCTGATAATATGCCCTAGAAATGGTATTTGGTCCAGCCAAAATTCGCATTTGCTAAGCTTGGCATATAATTGTTCTTCTCGCAACGTTTGTAATACAATCCTCAAGTGTTTTTCATGCTCCTCTTTATTTTTGGAGTATATAAGGATGTTGTCAATGAATACAATCACGAATTTATCCAGATATTGATAAAATACTCGATTCATCAGGTCCATAAATATAGCAGGTGCATTTGTTAACCCAAATGGCATAACTAAGAATTCGTAATGCCCATATCGAGTCCTAAATGCAGTCTTAGGGCCGTCTTCCTTCTTTACCTTCACTTGATGATATCCGGACCTTAGATCAATTTTTTAGAATACTCTTGCCTCTCCTAACTGGTCGAATAGTTGATCAATTCTAGGTAGAGGATACTTATTCTTGATGGTGACCTCATTCAAAGCCCTATAATCAATTACCAGTCGTAGGGTACCATCCTTCTTTTTCACAAACAATACTGGTGCACCCCACGACGACGCGCTGGGTTAAATAAATCCTTTTGCTAATAATTCCTTTATTTGTTTATTCAACTCAGCTAATTCCTCTTTGTTCATTGGATATATTTTCTTGGCTATAGGACCTGCTCCTGGGATTAGATCTATAGAGAATTCTACAGCTCTATCTGGAGGTAGCCCTGGCAATTCTTCTGGGAATACATCTTTAAATTCTTCCACTATCCTTGGGAATGATTGCTCTACCGATTCTTGCAACATTGCTTGAACTCGAAATTCAAACTTCTCTAGTTCTTCCATATTGAATTCATTTTGGTCTCGCACAAATTTATAAGACTCTCTGTCGGGAAGTTGAAATGTAACTTTCCCTTGACCGCAATCTATATTGGCTAGTGTTGCGGTTATCCAATCCATGCCTATTATCACATTGTAGTTGCTTGTCGGAAAAATAAGTAACCGAGTTCGAAAAGCTCCTCCACCCAATTTTATGGGACATTTACTACATACGCGATTGACTTCTACCACTCCGTTACCGGTGAGAACCTTTAGTGATTTATGCAGAGGTTGGGACTATTTCACATTGCGATATAAAAGAAGATGCTATAAATGAATGGGTAGCCCCGGAATCAAACAATACGGATGCTGGATATGCAAAAACTAGGATCGTACCTGAGACTACTTCTTCCGGGATATTTCCATCTTCAGCTCCCATCATAAATGATTGTCCTTGTCCCTTTCTCTTCTTATTATGATTTTGGGCTTGACCGGCCCTTTGTGCTTGTTGGAACTGATATGCCTGAGGGGCATATGGTGGCCTTTGCTGATTCCTATAAGTCATGACCGCTTGTGAGGTTGGTGCCTGAATCCTTGGCTGAGGTTTATTCCCCTAAATCGGAGGTCGATACCCTTGATTGACTCCTCATGTCGTTGCTCCAATTGCAGGCAGCTGAGGGCACTGACTGATTGGATGATCTCCCGCTCCACATCTTAAGCAAAGTCCCAATAATTTTCTACATACATCTTTCTTGTGTCCTGGTTTCTGGCAGTAGTTGTAAATAATGAATCTGTCTGGGTTGCCATTCTGAAGACGCTTAGATGGTCCCTGCCAATGATTCTTGTTGGAGGGTGCTCATTCTTCAAAGGTTCTCTTAGGGTGCAATGACCGGAAAGGTTGCTCTTCTTTTAGTATCCTCTCTTGATTTCGAGCAACTTATGTTGCCTCAGAATAGGTTTGGCACCGATAAGATGCGACCCTACTTTTCTGTTGGGTCCCAAGCCCTTCTACGAACCTGGATATTTTCGTTTCTTCATCCGCTATCATGTTAGGGGCAAATCGACTAAGCCTAGAAAATTTCGTAGTGTACTCATCAACTGTGCGTCTCCCTTGTTTCAAATAGTTGAATTGTCATTCTAATTCTATCCGTGCTGACTTAGGATAGATCTTTCTTCAAATTTCTTCTTAAATTCAGCCCATAACATGTCCTTGTCAGAATCTTCTGGATACTCGACACTCCACCAGTATCCAGCAATGTCTTCCAGCTGGATACGGATTATTGGTACCATATTCTCGGGTTTAACTTTTGCAGCCTTCATCAAACCTTCAATGGTTCTTAGCCATTGACCCGCTTCCATTGTATTTTCAGTTCCCTTAAACTTGGGTGGCCTAAGATCCCTAAATTCCTTTAGGGTTTTTGTCACTACCACTTTTCTAGTTTGAGGGTATTTTGGTCATTTTCAAAATTTTGGAATTTAATTTAGAATTATTATTATTATTTATAATTAATGTGATTTTAAGTGATTTTAGTATAATTGATTTTGGTGTTCTAGTGGACTTTGACTTATGTTGACTTTGGAGACTAACCTAGTGGCTAACCTAGGTCATGACTAAGTGATTAGGATATGAAAACCTAGGTTGACTTAAGTTAGAGAGGATTAACCCATTGGAATTAGTTTGGGAAAGTTAGGAGCTAGATTGATTAATGAATGGCTTGTGAAATCATAAGTCATTTTTTTACTTAAAGGCTTAATGGCCCATAGGCCCACACCCCTTGAACCAAACCCTAACCCTAAAAATATGGCCGGCCACTATGATCCTTCCTCCCCTATTTATAGCACCTTGAAATTAGGGCTTGCCTCTTTAGGAATCATTGCCATTTGGACGAGGTGAGTCTCCATCTTTGTAAATTCTTAGAAAATCCATTTTAACTCCAAATTCCTCCAAACCAATTTCAATAGGACCTAATATTAGTCTACTTGCTGTTGGTGTTGAGTATTTTCAGGAAGGACACGATTTGAGGGAGTTTGGTGGCTTGAGGAACTCTTTCCATTTGGGGATTTTAACCCTTGGTTCATCAATAGGTATAATCCATTCTACTCCATGTAAATTTTGTTAAAATTCATTTCTAGGATGCCCTAACCCTAACCTAACAGAAGGATAGGCTAACCCTAGAATTTGAACCGATTTCGTGTCCGTATCGGACACGTATCAACGTGTATAGGAACGTGTTCGACGAAATGCCTCAAAGGGCATTTCGTTTGATTTTGTGATTTGTGTTTGAATAAAAAAATCGATATTCACCTCGCTTATGCATTCCTTGGGCACTAAGCACGATTTCGTGTCGGGTTGAGTTGACACGGGCGTGTGGACACGGGGTCGCGTGCGTGCGCGCGCTGGCAGGATTTTCCCCTGATGCACGTGTGCGTTATCTCAGTGCACACAGTGTTTGAGCCCACGAAATTGGACACACGTGTCGTGTCCATGACTGACACGAGGCTCCTCGAGTTTCACGAGCTCTTATGTCATGTCGGACACGATATTGCCTGTGCACGTGTCGTGCACTGTGTATACCAGTGTGCTGAATTGTGTTCTTGTGTTTAATTGTTTTTAATGCTTTTAAATCATGTTATTGATTATTGTTTAGATCCTAATTATGATATTTTAACTATATTAGATTAGTTACATGTTTGGATTGGGTTAAATGTGGGATAATTGTTTTCGAAAGAGGCTTGAACTGCATATTTTGAATTGACTGATACACTGTTAAATCCTGTGTTAACCTAAGTTAGATTGTTATTCTATTGTTTGATGATTCTCACATGATTGTTGGTTCATATTAATGCAATATTTTATTCGATATAGGCTTTGGAAATTGTTATGGGATATTGGTATTGGTTTGTTTTTTTCAAACTGTATATTAACTGATTAAGTGAACCTGAGACTCATAGCTAACTGTTACACTTGATTCAACTGAATATCTGAGATTCTTCTTTGGTTAAAACCTGAGAATAAAATTGGTTCATTACTTGAATTGTTTTCCTTTCCTTCTCGAATTGAAAGAACCTGAGATTCCAGTTTTTTTCCATTTGATAACTTGGTGTTTTTAACTGTTGAGAAGGGGATTGATAAATGGGCGGTTTCATATATGTATAAACCTGAGATGCCAGTTTTCCTACTTTTTAACTGTCATTTAACTGATATGGGATGGTGTTCCCAATTATGTGTAAACCTGAGTTGTTTTCCTAAATTTCCTGTGAATAGAAAACTGAGAATAGTTTTAAACCATATTGATTTGATTGTAAACTGATTTCCTTTAAATTGAAATAAATTTCTAAAACCTGACTTCATTGTTTAGCACTTTACTGAATTTACCTTTACATTAATTGCAATGTTGTGTTCTTCTAAAAACTGAGATTATGTTCCCAGTTTTCCATTATCTGAGATATGGAATTGCTCACTGTTTTCATTTGTAAAATCTGAGATTTGGCATTGAGTCAATGGTTTGTTTCCTCACTGTTTTGTCTCACATTCTCACTGGCACATTGACAAACCCACACACAGGAACACTTATCTACTGTCTAATATTGCACACACACATGTATCACTCTTATTCCTATTCCTGTGACACTCTTAAGTCACACACCCTATCACCCTCTTTCACACACACACTGGAATGTTCATGTGTCCCCTCTCTCCTTTCCTATGTATATATAATATATGCATTGTGATATATATAAGTTCCTATATTACATAGTGTTGTACTTATATATATTAGTTATATATATGAATGTGTGTTAGTGTATATATATGATATAGTGTATTATATATATGATATATTGTATGGGTGATATTGTATAGTGGCTATAGGTTATGTATACTAAGTTACATTATAGCCTAGTCAATAGGTGTATTGTTAAATATAGATAATATCTTGTGTAGATATGTGTTATAGGTTAGATAGGCATGATCTTGCCTAGTAAACCTAGATTAGTCTTGTTAGGACCTAGAATGGCTTGTTAGACCTAGATTTGACTAGTTGACTTAGGTTTGACTTAGTTGACCTAGTTTGACTTCTAGGGTTGACCAGAGTTGACCAAGAGTTGACTTTGGTCTAGATTGACCTAGATTCATGTAGAACGCATTGTAGTGCATTTCATTACTATTCTGGATTTGTTGTGACTTGTACTGTTCTAAATAGGAGCCAGACACCACTCATCGGATAATACTTTCATCTCGGACTTTCAGTTAGTAGGCTAGTACATTCTTTGATCTTTTCATACATGTCTGGACTATATTCTTGCTCGAGATTACTCTACATGATGCTAACACGTATCTTCACGGATTAGTACTATTTGGATCATTTCCTGAGATGTTATCCCTCTACTGGTGCATCGGGTATTTTATGTTCATGTACTTTATCATGTGCATTAGGTACTCCTTGTACTCGTACTAGTTCATGTTTTTACCTGTTCTCATGTGCTTTATCACGTGCCTCATGTACTACTCATTACATGAGTTCACGTATCTTAGTTGTATTCATGTGCTTATAACGTAACTTGAATGGATCCTTGTGTATTGATTGGGGCGGGGTGAGTAGAATTGGTTATGTGATCATTATCCCCAGTAGCTGTATAAATATTCCTCCTTATTTGTATTCATGTGCCCCTAAGCCGTTTACATAACCATATTGTACTCTAAATCGCTTAGCCACTTACAGTCTCTACTATCATGTATTTACTTTCAGTTACAAAATATCTCCTGTTTACTTGTACTTCCATTCAACACTTCCTGTATTTTACTCTATTGCATGATTTATACTCCTAACCTGCTATAAACTGTATAAAAGATATGTGCTTGTTCCCGTCCTGACTGGACCTGTTGAAAATATTACAGAGGACGAGACTGAGGCGTTCTGCCCTACTTACTATGGTGCCAAACTAGATGAGTGCCTGGACTTGGACCAGCAGCAGGATCCATTAGCAGTAGACGACACTCCATTAGTTTAGGATTGTCTTACTTTTCTGGATCACTGTATTAGATTTTGAGATTCTGAGATATGTATTATTTTAGACACTTAGAATTCTGGATTGTATCTCTGTGTTTCATCTGTTCTGGATATTTTATCTTTCATTATCATTCTATCTTTTCTTGTTCTACCTTAGCTGTGATTGAGTTATATTTCTGTTATGTCATCCCATTCGGAGAGTATAACTGTTATTACCTTCAACTATTAGATGTGTGACCTAGGACAGCGTTGTACCGCCGACACTGCAACGTAGGCTAGACGTACCCACGTCTCGTGCCCTTACTCTAGGGTGCGGGTCGTGACAGTTTTATCCTTGGTATTATTAGAATTCTGCATTTGTTCTAATATTGTGGTATTTGTTGCATGGGCAGCATTGGCCTGCTGACTATTGGATTCCAATAGTTGCTGGAACAAACGGAACATATCAGCCACGGTTGGTGTCGTTGATGCTTGAGGTGGTGGATTGTTAGGTTGATCCGGGTTGTCCATATCCTGAAAAATTGAGAGACACAATCCTCAAGGAAAATTGACTCACAATATTTATTTATAACGAGGTGTACAGCAAGAACCATATATAATTATATATATTTTATTATAATGAGAGTAATATAAAATGTTGTTTCTACTCCCAACTTTACATTTGTGTACATTCTTCTCACCTAGCCTACTCATGTCACTCAACTTTCCCAAAATGTGATATAGTAATCTATTTTAGCCCTACCTATCCCTACTCATATACATATCTGCTGATTTCCAAAATACCATACAGCAGACAAAAGAGAAGGACTCCTTCTTCACTATATTTACATAGCTAGATTTTTTCTTATGCTATAGCCTCGATGAGGATCCTTTCCTCAGTGAGGATGTCGACCTCTGGATGGAGTCTTTCAAAGTCGTCTAGTGTGCCCTCGTAGCCATGTAGTCCGATGTAGATGCGGTTTGGATCTCGGACATACAAGCAGTAGGTTGTATTTTCCAAATATACTTCAGCTCCGTCCTCGATGTCCCTGATAATAGGATGCATGATTACATAAAACACTTGGTAGACATGAACGTCGTACCAATCGGGTGCGTTCCACATTATTCTTGCATAGCGTTGGTATAAGTACAGCGTGTAATCACTCCCATCCCATTCTAAACTCGGCATAAACAGGTCCATACCTACATTCATAATACCCTGAAGTAGGAAGTACTTACAAGGAATATAAGAATATAGGAAAAGCATACTTTATTTATTGGCAGCACAATATGCTCCTACTACATACATTCATACATCACATTCCTACTACATACATTCATAATTTACCTACATATTGGAAATCTAATACTTATTTTACATCCTCACTACATACATTCACACATCCTTTACATAACTAGGGATCTAATATTTATTTACACTTTTACATTTACACATCATCCACATTCTGGGGATCTAAATCCACATTCGCCTTATGTTATAGATTTTTGCCTCTGGGTACGTCTGCTTCCATTCTTCCAGAGTGCCGTTGCAATCGGTTTCTGGGCCTTCAGTGGGTTCTGCCTTGATCAGGACATAGTAATGCACCGTATTATAATATACTCTTCTTTCATCCACTATATCTGTTACCACCGGATATTCCAGCTCGTAATGTACCCCATAGGCCTCTATCATCCCTTTTGGTGCTACTCGCTGTCATGCCCCGGAACCAGAATACTGGAGAGCGGGGGCAGACATAGCCAGCTACGTATATGAAATGGGATCCATCTCGCTATACGGTCACGGCTGTCTAGATACATGAGGGTTTACTACAAGCCAACAGTCTCCTATGGTCATGAACAAGCCTAGTGTCTCAATCACAAGCAAGTAAGTAAAAGTTACAAGATGTATGATCATTAAATATACAATAGTAAGGCGTCCCAAACATTACATATTCAGCTGATCATGAAGCTAGTCGTTACAAAATGTTAGGACTAGCAAGAGTTTAGTCATACATGATCAACCCTAAGATCTGTCAATCATGTTACAGCCCGTAGGCAGACAGTAAGTAAATACAATCGAGCTAAACAGGTGCTCGTCGGCTAAACGCCTCAAAAGAATATTTTTACAATAGAGTGGGAGAGCCAAAAATAACCCACTCGTTGCCCGGGTTACGCCTGGTGTTCACCATCGGGCTGAAAAACAGGTGGATCCTCTAGTGCTGCTCCAATATCTGGCCATACAAAACCAGCTGGGTCAGACCCCAGAAAGAGCAAGTGCCACAAAGGATGCTTCACTTAGGAACTAAAACCAGCATAACACAATAGAATATTAAAGATAATAAATAAAGAACTGATCATAATAATGATAACAACAGTAAACCGAGTACGAGGAAACTATTTAAGTAGCCAGGTCACAACCCTTAAACCAAACAAGGACCGGGGTTGCAGCCCTTCACCTGAATAGAAACCCGTCTCAAATACTATTGGTACAGTGAAAACAATAAACGAAGAGAGGACACAGAACTGCTCCGGGAGCCAGGTTACAACCCTTAAACCAAACAAGGACCGGGGTTGTAACCCTTCGCCTGAACAGAACTGGACCCCTGTTCTTTATTGCTAAGGCCAGTATAAATAATCATGGTATTAAGGTAAGATAAAACATGACGAACATGGCATGGGGTTGCGATTAAGACAATAAACGAAGAGAGGACACAGAACTGCTCCGGGAGCCAGGTTACAACCCTTAAACCAAACAAGGACCGGGGTTGTAACCCTTCGCCTGAACAGAACTGGACCCCTGATCGTTATTGTTAAGACAAGCATCAATAATCATGTCACAATCTTGTACAGGATCATGATAAGACTAAGCTGGAATAAACTACATCCAATCAATCACGGCCAATCAAGAGTTCGGCTTGATACCTTTTAACTAGGGTTATCACAGGCCTAGTTACTAGCAAGATGCAATGAGATTATCCTAACAGCCACAAGCCCTGCAGACCATCCAAGTTATCCAGGTCGAATGTCCATTTATGAAGGGTGCACCACATGACTGTGTGCTGAAAATGTGCCCTACTCGTCGGTAGGCTACAGGTCCACTTAATGCGCCCAGATAACGGGATTGCCTGTAGCCAGGAATCTCTTCATGTCTACTGAATTATTCTAGTTTATTACCCTTAGTTAATTATAGTAGGTATCCCTGACCGTGGTACTCAGGGATCCCATCCTAGACATGATGCAAGACAATACTGGTTTATTGTGCAAACGCAATCATCCACGGTGTCCAAGTTAATCATCCTTGTCAGGTCATGTCATGTACAACAGCAATTCGAGATAATCATGTCAGGCATGCTTGTCCTGCCATGCCATGTTCAATTATCGTTAGCAAATATATATAAAAATAAATTCGTGATTATCAAGTTCATGACAAAAGGCGTAAGGATATAAAATGGACGTAAAATATCTAATAAAATATCAATATTCAGGGCTATAGAAGAGCCATGAGGCTAAGGCATATGATCACATGCGGCTGAAGAGAACAGCCCATACGGCTGAACAGGGTCAGGCGTATGCGGCTGAGAGGGAGTGGAGTATATGCGGCTGGGTTGAGATGAAGGTCCATGCGGCTAGCTGGGTTCGACCTTATGCGGCAGTGGGAGACTGCGGCTTATGCGGCCAGCGAGTGCTTAAGTTAATGCGGCTCAGGGTGGGCAGAGTCCCATGCGGCAGCAGGGAGCAACGCCTATGCGGCTCAGAAGGGGGGGTACTCATGCGGCCAAGAGGGGCTGTACATATGTCGCTGGAAAGAGAATGGATGCGTATGCGGTTCGAGAAAAGGGGCCCATGCGGCTGGATGAAAGCACTCCTGCGGCTGGATCGAACGAGGTCTTATGCGGCTGGCTATGAAAAGAGCTTTATGCGGCTCAGGGTGCTAGAAATCCATGCGGCCAGGAATGGGACCCAGCCTATGCGGCAGAGAGTCCCATACGGCTAATTCACTTGCCGCATGAATTGTCATGCGGCCAAGTCAAGCCCGTACGGCCAGAACTATCGTATGAAGGCTCATGCGACTCAGAAGCACTTGTCGTATGAAGTGTCATGCGGTCAAGTCAAGCACTGTTCTTCTTCTCCAAGCTTCCGAGAAGAAGAACACCAAGAATCCTTGCTTCCAAGCTCCAAGAATCCTTCATCCGGAGTCCAAATCCGAACTTCCATAGGTCAAAATGGGGTAGAACGAAATTCTCTACCACATGGAACCATCAAAACTAGGAAATAACAAGCTTAAGTAGATCAAAACCCAAGAATTCTGAAAATAAAGTAAATATAGATCTACAAGAATCTAGCCATGGAAAGTGAAAATGCCAAGTACTAAAGTGCTTTAGAATGTAGTAAGAAAGAGAATGAAGTAGTAAAATTGGAGTTCCTCCATGAAGCAAGTTGCACTTGCCTAGACCTCTCTCTCCTCTCTCTGGTAGGTAAGGAAGTAAATGAGGAAGAAGAAGATGATAAATGAAGAGAGAGAATGAAGAGGGCTAATAAATATAAATGGTGGTGGTAGGTAGGGGGTTCATCATGGGTTCATCTTGAACCAATAGTAATCCCAAACCGAACCAAGCCAACCGAAACAGCCCAAGGAAATAAACCAAGTCAAGAAGGAAAAGCTAAGCCAGGAATCAAGCAATACAAAATAAAATACGTACACGTATTCCAAAATATGCAATTCGAACCACAGGCATTACAACTCTACCCACCTTAAAAGAATTCCGTCCTCGGAATTTAATTAAGAGGCTAGAGGAGCAATGACAAGCTACATTAATCACATGCAAGCTATAACTTGGCAGATAATCACTCATTCAAGCAAGGAATCGAAGGCATGAGGCATAAGAAAGACATTATACCTCACGAGTCAAACAAGTCGGGATATCGCGATCGGATATCATCCTCACGCTCCCACGTTGACTCCCCCAAAGTGTGATGACCCCAAGCAACTCGGACTAACTTGATAGTCTTGTTGTTGAGGATCTTCTCTTTCCGGTCCAATATAGACACGAGCCTCTCCTCATACGAAAGGTTGGTACCAACAACCAATTCTGAATGATCCAGGATGTGGCTCGGGTCTGGGATATACCGTCGTAATTGGGATACATGGAACACGTCATGCACCTCGCTTAGCGACGACAGAAGAGCGAGACGATAGGATATATCTTCTACTCGCTCCAGAATGTCAAACGGTCCTATATACCTAGGACTAAGCTTGCCCCGTACGCCGAAACGAATGACGCTACTGTTAGGCGAAATCCTCAGGAATACATGATCGCCGACCGAAAACTCGAGAGGGCGCCGATGAGAATCGGCCCAATGACGCTGGCGATCTTGGGCAACTCGAAGATGATCTCTAACCCTCCTGACCACCTCAACTGTCTGAAAAATTATTTCTGGACCGAGCATCTGTCTCTCTCCAACATTATCCCAGGCTAGCGGGGATCTGCACTTCCTACCATACAGTGCCTCGAACGGTGCCATCTGGATACTGGCCTGGAAACTGTTATTGTACGAGAATTCCACCAGGTGCAAGTGATCTTCCCATGAACCACCGAAGTCAAGTGTGCAAGACCGTAACATGTCTTCAAGAGTCTGGATCGTGCGCTCCGACTGGCCATCTGTCTGCGGGTGATATGCTGAACTGAACTGGAGATGAGTTCCCAAACTCTCTTGTAAGCTACGCCAAAAGTGTGACGTAAATCTTGAATCTCGGTCCGAGGTGATACTGACTGGCACACCGTAAAATCTGACAATCTGCCTGAGGTACATCTCTGCTAGCTGAGCCATTGACTGACCAACTCTGAATGAAAGAAAGTGAGCCACCTTCGTGAGCCGATCAACTATAACCCAAATAGCATCTCGACCAGCTGGGGATCTAGGCAATCCAGTCACGAAATCCATGGTCACATGCTCCCACTTCCATTCCGAAATCGACAAGGGCTGAAGAAGTCCTGCTGGTCTCTGATGTTCGGCCTTGACTTGTTGGCAAACCAAACACCGAGAGACAAACCGAGATATCTCCCGCTTCATGCCATTCCACCAGAAGTGCTGACGGATATCACGGTACGTCTTCGTACCGCCAGGATGGATGGAATACTGAGAACTGTGCACTTCCGACATGATCTCATGTCTGATATCTCCACTGGGTACACAAAGACGCTTACCATGTCGAAGTGTTCCGTCCTCAGAAATGCATAACTCCGGTCTGTCATACTCTGCTCTGAGTCGCTGAAGCTTGGAATCTGTTGACTGCACCATCCGGATCCTCTCGACTATAGTGGACTGAACTTGCATACTGGCCATCAACGCCACACTGGAAGGGAGAACAACTTCTATACCCATCTTCTGAAGATCGGCTAACAGCTCTGGTTGCGCTGTTAGAAAATAAACTCCTGCTCTCCTGTTCAATGCATCCGCAACAACATTAGCCTTCCCAGGATGATACTGCAAGTTGACATCATAATCCACAAGAAGCTCCAGCCACTTTCTCTGACGCATGTTAAGATCTTTCTGGGTGAAAACATACCTCAGGCTCTTGTGGTCGGTGAAAATCTCTACCCTGTCTCCATACAAGTAGTGCCTCCACATCTTAAGTGCAAACACTACTGCTGCTAGCTCCAAGTCATGGGTTGGGTAATTCCTCTCATGATCATGAAGTTGTCATGACGCATAAGCTATTACCTTCCCATGCTGTATCAGAACACATCCTAAACCCCTGCCCGAAGCATCACAATACACTGAGAATCCTCCGGTCCCATCTGGAAGCATGAGAATAGGAGCTGTTATCAAGCCTCGCTTCAACTTCTCAAAAGAACTCTGACACTCTGCTGTCCAAGCAAACTGTGCATCCTTGCGGGTCAACTGCGTCAATGGCGCTGAAATTCGAGCAAAATCCGAAACAAACCGTCGGTAGTAGCCAGCCAATCCAAAAAAACTGCGAACCTCTGCAACTGTGCTGGGCACTGGCCATGACTCAATAGCCACAATCTTCTAGGGATCCACTTCTACTCCTCCTCGAGTGATGATATGACCCAAGTACGAAATGCGATCGAGCCAGAACTCGCATTTACTGAACTTGGCATACAACTGGTGCTCTCTGAGAACCTGAAGAACCACACGGAGATGCTGCTCATGCTCTGCTTCACTCTTGCTGTAGACCAGGATGTCATCCAAGAACACGATCATAAACTGATCCAAGTATGGCATGAAGATACGATTCATGAGGTCCATGAATACTGCCGACGCATTGGTCGCTCCAAATGGCATCACTAGGAACTCCCAATGCCCATACCTTGATCTAAAAGCTGTCTTCGGGATGTCCTGCTCTCTGACTCTGATCTGGTGATATCCTGAGCGTAAGTCGATCTTCGAGAATACCGATGCCCCCTTGAGTTGATCAAACAAGTCATCTATCCTTGGGACAGGGTATCTGTTCTTGATTGTCACTGAGTTCAAGGTACGATAATCAACACATAACCTGGACGTACCATCCTTCTTTTTCACAAGAAGCATCGGGGCTCCCCAAGGCGATCCACTAGTACGAATGAATCCCTTGGTTCTGAGTTCTTCAATCATCTTGTATAATATTTCTAATTCTAACGGCACCATCCTGTAGACTCTCTCTGATACTGGGGCTGTCCCGGGAATCAAGTCGATAGTGAACTCGATCTCCCGTTCTGGCGGCATACCTGGAAGCTCTTCTGGGAAAACATCTGGAAACTCATCCACTATCCTGGGCAACTGAACTGCTGCTACTGCCATCCGCAATATCGGAGGAGAAGACTCAACCTCGCCTCGAGAGAAGGAAAATTCTGGCTCACCTGGAATGCTAAAAATAACCCTACCAATATGGCAGTCTATTCTAGCATACTCGTCCCTCAACCAATCCATCCCCAAGACCACATCATAATCGGCCATCGGAAACTCTATCAATCTAGCGGGAAATTCTCTACCGCTAACTACGATCCGACACGAGGAGAACACTCTATCTACTCCCACAAGTCCATTACCAGTAAGTATATTGAGCCTTACTGATAATGACTCGGGCTCCAATCCTACCCGTGTCACGAATCGTGCAGACATAAATGAATGCGATGCACCAGAATCAAATAATACTGAAGCTGGAAAGGTGTTGACGAGAATAGTACCTGCCACCACCTCACCTGGTGCTATTCCTTCTTCTCCCATGGTCAAAGCCAACACTTGACCATGTCCTCTGGGTGCGAGTCCCCTCTGCTGAAAATTTCTCTGCCTGCTCTGGATCAGGGCTTAAGCTTGGGCATACTGTTGCGGTCTCTGCTGCTAAAATGCCTGGGCCTGCGTCGACAATGGCCTCGGAAGCGGGTACTGCTGCTGCTGCTGCTGGACCGGCGCTGGTCCTCTAACTGAAGGAATAGAGAAAGTGGATGAACTCCCCCTGTTCGGGCAATTCCCAACCCTGTGGTCCGGGGTACCACAAACCAAGCACAAACCCTGTGCTCTGCGACACTCCGATACCACATGTCCTGACTTCCCGCAGTGTGAACATCCCACTGCGGAAGACTACTTCTGTTTCTGCTGCTGAGGGTACGTCGGGGTGGAATGCTGAACCGACGTCACTGAGGCCGCCCGCCTCGGAGCTCCAATAGTCAAAGCCCTGGCTGCCGGGGCTGGTACTGAAGACTGATTCATCTGGCCATGAGATCTCTTTCGACCTCCGGTCCTGTCCACGATCCTCTGGGAGGTATACTCATGCCTCCGGGCTGCTCTCAAGACTGCATCAAAAGTCTGATGCTCAAACTGCTCAACGGCTAACAAGATCTCCAGGTGAAGTCCCTGCTGGAACCGCTGGGCTCGATCATACTCGGTTGCCACCAAGGTGGGAGCAAACTGACTGAGTCTGGAAATCTTGGCCGCATATCCGTCGACCGTCCTGCCTCCTTGCTTTAGATTGGTGAACCTCGTCTGTAGATCGTACCGAGCTACAGCATCGAAATACTTGGTCTGGAATCTCTCTCTGAACACTGTCCATGGAATGGGTGCTGCTAACCCAACGGCCTGCGCCGCCCACCAGCTGCGGGCAAGATCTAACAACTGCACGCGCACAACTGCCACCTTCTCGTCCTCTGGAGTCCTGGCTGCTTCGAGAATCACCTCGGTATCCTGAAGCCAAGCATCTGCTGCGATAGCATCTTCACTACCGTCGAAGAATGGAGGGTTCAAGCGCTTGAAGCTGTTGGCCGCGCTGTTACCCTGATGACCTCCTCTGGTCAAAGCATCTGTCACTGCCTGGTGCAAGATCCTGACGATCTTGGGAAGCTATCAAGGTCCTGACGAGTCCTACCAAAGTGCCATTATCAGGCTCGGCAGGTTGGACTGGTGGCTCTCCGCCAGAAGGCACGACTCTGGAGGCTACTCCGGAATGCTGGGCTTGATCCCCAGGTTGCTGCTGGTCGGCGGGAGGTGCTCCGCCTTGCTGATCGGTAGGACCACGAACAATGCCGCTGAAGAAGACGATATAGGGAACAATAAGGAAGGACCAAGACAGATCAACGATACAAGCATATAATCAGGACAAGAATCCAGGGATTCAGAAGATACGAGCAGAGATCAAGGACGAATACTGATTGAGACATCTATTCGGTAAACCCTCATATATCTTGATTTACAAGACCTACATGGGCCACCACTAAAACCATGTCACGCCCCAGAACCAGAATACTGGAGAGCGGGGGAAGACATAGCCAGCTACGTATATGAAATGGGATCCATCTCGCTATACGGTCACGGCTGTCTAGATACATGAGGGTTTACTACAAGCCAACAGTCTCCTATGGTCATGAACAAGCCTAGTGTCTCAATCACAAGTAAGTAAGTAAAAGTTACAAGATGTATGATCATTAAATATACAATAGTAAGGCGTCCCAAATATTACATATTCAGCTGATCATGAAGCTAGTCGTTACAAAATGTGAGGACTAGCAAGAGTTTAGTCATACATGATCAACCCTAGGATCTGTCAATCATGTTACAGCCCATAGGCAGACAGTAAGTAAATACAATCGAGCTAAACAGGTGCTCGTCGGCTAAACGCCTCAAAAGAATATTTTTACAATAGAGTGGGAGAGCCAAAAATAACCTACTCGTTGCCCGGGTTACGCCTGGTGTTCACCATCGGGCTGGAAAACAGGTGGATCCTCTAGTGCTGCTCCAATATCTGGCCATACAAAACCAGCTGGATCAGACCCCAGAAAGAGCAAGTGCCACAAAGGATGCTTCACTGGCCATACAAAACCAGCATATCATAATAGAATATTAAAGATAATAAATAAAGAACTGATCATAATAACGATAACAACAGTAAACCGAGTATGAGAAAACTATTCAAGTAGCCAGGTCACAACCTTTAAACCAAACAAGGATCGGGGTTGCAGCCCTTCACCTGAATAGAAACCCGTCTCAAATACTATTGGTACAGTAAAAATAATAAACGAAGAGAGGACACAGAACTGCTCCGGAAGCCAGGTTACAACCCTTAAACCAAACAAGGACCGGGGTTGTAACCCTTCACCTGAACAGAACTGGACCCCTGATCTTTATTGCTAAGGCCAGTATAAATAATCATGGTATAAAGGTAAGATAAAACATGACGAACATGGCATGGGATTGCGATTAAGACAATAAACGAAGAGAGGACACAGAACTGCTCCGGGAGCCAGGTTACAACCCTTAAACCAAACAAGGACCGGGGTTGTAACCCTTCGCCTGAACAGAACTGGACCCCTGATCGTTATTGTTAAGACAAGCATCAATAATCATGTCACAATCTTGCACATGATCATGATAAGACTAAGCTGCAATAAACTACATCCAATCAATCACGGCCAATCAAGAGTACGGCTTGATACCTTTTAACTAATTAGGGTTATCACAGGCCTAGTTACTAGCAAGATGCAATGAGATTATCCCAATAGCCACAAGCCCTGCACACCATCTAAGTTATCCAGGTCGAATGTCCGTTTATGAAGGGTGTACCACATGACTGTGTGCTGGAAATGTGCCCTACTCGTCGGTAGGCTACAGGTCCACTTAATGCGCCCAGATAACGGGATTGCCTGTAGCCGGGAATCTCTTCATGTCTACTGAATTATTCTAGTTTATTATCCTTAGTTAATTATAGTAGGTATCCCTGACCGTGGTACTCAGGAATCCCATCCTAGACATGATGCAAGACAATACTGGTTTATTCTGCAAACGCAATCATCCACGGTGTCTAGGTTAATCATCCTTGTCAGGTCATATCATGTACAACAGCAATTCGAGATAATCATGTCAGGCATGCTTGTCCTGCCATGCCATGTTCAATTATCATTAGCAAATATATATAAAAATAAATAGACGTAAAATATCTAATAAAATATTAATATTCAGGGCTATAGAAGAGCCATGCGGCTAAGGCATATGATCACATGCGGCTGAAGAGAACAGCCCATGCGGCTGAACAGGGTCAGGCGCATGCGGCTGAGGGAGAGTGGAGTATATACGGCTGGGTTGAGATGAAGGTCCATGCGGCTAGCTGGGTTCAACCTTATGCAGCAGTGGGAGACTGCGGCTTATGTGGCCAGCGAGTGCTTAAGTTAATGCGGCTCAGGGTGGGCAGAGTCCCATGCGGCAGCAGGGAGCAACGCCTATGCGGCTCAGAAGGGGGGGTACTCATGCGGCCAAAAGGGGCTGTACATATGCGGCTGGAAAGAGAATGGATGCGTATACGGTTCGAGAAAAGGGGCCCATGCTGCTGGATGGAAGCACTCCTGCGGCTGGGTCGAACGAGGTCTTATGCGGCTGGCTATGAACAGAGCTTTATGCGGCTCAGGGTGCTAGAAATCCATGCGGCCAGGAATGGGATCCAGCCTATGCGGCTGAGAGTCCCATACGGCTAAGTCACTTGCCGCATGAATTGTCATGCGGCCAAGTCAAGCCCGTGCGGCCAGAACTGTCGTATGAAGGCTCATGCGACTCAGAAGCACTTGCCGCATGAAGTGTCATGCGGTCAAGTCAAGCACTGTTCTTCTTCTCCAAGCTTCCGAGAAGAAGAACACCAAGAATCCTTGCTTCTAAGCTCCAAGAAACCTTCATCCGAAGTCCAAATCCGAACTTCCATAGGTCAAAATGGGGTAGAACAAAATTCTCTGTCACATGGAACCATCAAAACTAGGAAATAACAAGCTTAAGCAGATCAAAACCCAAGAATTTCGAAAATAAAGTAAATATAGATCTACAAGAATCTAGCCATGGAAAGTGAAAATGTCAAGTACTAAAGTGCTTTAGAATGTAGTAAGGAAGAGAATGAAGTAGTAAAATTAGAGTTCCTCCATGAAGCAAGTTGCACTTGCCTAGACCTCTCTCTCCTCTCTCTGGTAGGTAAGGAAGTAAATGAGGAAGAAGAAGATGATAAATGAAGAGAGAGAATGAAGAGGGCTAATAAATACAAATGGTGGTGGTAGGTAGGGGGTTCATCATGGGTTCATCTTGAACCAATAGTAATCCCAAACCGAACCAAGCCAACCGAACCAGCCCAAGGAAATAAACCAAGTCAAGAAGGAAAAGCTAAGCCAGGAATCAAGTAATACAAAATAAAATACGTACACGTATTCCAAAATACGCAATACGAACCACAGGCATTACACTCGCCACATCTTCTTCACAAATGCATAATATTTGTCCAGGCTGTGGCTGCCATTTCCTAGTCTTGTAAAAGGTGCGAATCGGGGCATGATCTACACCAAGAATTCCTTGGGTCAGTATCCCTTTACTAAGATTATAATAATTGGTTAGATAAGGGAGAGGTAATCATTGCACAATGCTACTAACTATTGACACTTCCTTCTCAAGGATTTCTAGGGTGTGATTTGGACTCGAGGTGCTCCTTATAATTCTAGAACCTACGTCCTATCTGAACCTATGTTTTATCCTAGATTTCCCATTCTTGCTGACCTGTATGGGCCACCACTTAAAGATGTGTCACGTCCCGCTTCCCAAATTTGAACGGTTACGTCAAACACATCCCCAGGCTACGCGCCAAAATTCGCGATTATCGCCCGTAAATCAGCAGAATGGAAAATACAAGCAAATTTACATTACATTACCCATAGTATTTATAGTACAAGAAGCTTATCTAACAGTACATTGTCTTATAGGTTTATTACAAAAGTAATTTACAAAAGTAACAGCGACAACACTAGTCATAAACTAAAAGTCTTCAGGTCACTGCTCCTCGACGTACATTGGCAATGCCTCGGCAAGATTGTCTTCTCCTTCCCCTAGTGAACAAATACTAGGTCGTTTAGAAACGACAAGCAAGCCCTCGGCCAAAGACGGTGAAAAACAAAAGAAATATGAAGTAAAATGAGACGATTAGTTTTTGTAAAGTAGTCATATTTAATAAAGCATTTTGTTATTGTGTGAGTGTCCTATTCCTCTTATCCAGATAGGCGTGATGGCAGGTAATGATATTAAAAGAAAATGAACCTAACATGTAATGCAGTATTGGAGAACAACCCCTGAATATTCATCTAAATGATTTCCCATCAATAATCCCGTTAACCCGGGATCAGGCTGTGAATTCGGCGGCATGGTGCTTAGTATCCGTCCTGGAGCCTCCCTTGGACTTAATAATCATCTATTCGATGTTACTGTCATAATAGATGTAAAAATCTGAAGCACGAAAACAAGAGCCTCCCTTGGGCTTAGTTTGCCTTCCTTGAGCAAACGAAAATACGTGAGCTAAGCCCCACAAACTCCATTCGTACGGCCTTACGAATGAGTAGAAATTTACTGATCAGCTTTTAAGTTTATTATGCTATGGGACTATTTAGGAATATCCAGATTGTTCTCCCCCACTCAATGCTTCCTAGTTGTTTTTCCTAAATATCTTTTCTAAAGGATTTTAGGTCTTAAATACTAATCCGATATTTTTCGAAAGTCAGGAATTCAACTTTTTCCAAAATTTTTGGCAGAGTCTCCTTTGTATAGGACGACTACAAAAATTCACAAGAGACATTATATAACATAAAAATGTAAATTCGGGTTCGTCGACCCCTTCGGTGGAGCAACTCTCAACACAGGAACCACGCAGGTAATAATTTGGGTTCGCCGACCCCTTCGGTGGAGCAACTCTCAACACCGAAACCCACACAAGTATAAAAAAATGCTTAACAATTATTCCTTCTTACTATATAAGCAAGCAAGCAATCATGCATTTAAATTACGCAAGCAAGTTTTCCTTGATCTTTGCGGCTTGCAAATCACTATCCCAAGTATCAAAATGAAGTTATTAGTAGAACAAAGATATTAAACCTACTTATATATGACATGACTTGAGAAAACTATGTTAGACTCCTTGTAACATTGCATTGATATGCAAGGGAGTTAGAAATTCATAGATGTAATGTTACCGTGGTGTTTGCAAAATACTTAATTTAACTATCAACCATATCAAAATAAGTTATTTTGATAAATTTAATAATTTGGACATAATGAATATCATGTTCACTTGAATTCCAGTTTCAATTACCCCTCTACTTGTGACATAAATCATCTCATTATATATATATATATATATATATATATAAATAGAGTCAAGTGTCCATTCGTTGTGTCTATACATACAACTATCATTCGTGTTCCAATCGTATCCCAATATTGTGTCCAAGTATAATCAACTAAATTGTGACGTGTCCACAATATTATGTTCATATATATATATATATATATATATATATATATATATATATATATATATATATATATATATATATATATATATTTTTTATATATATTTTATATATATATATATATATATATTTTATATATATATATATATATTTTATATATATATATATATATTTTATATATATATATATATATATATATATATATATATATATATATATATATATATGTGTGTGTGTGTGTGTGTGTGAAAAGCTTGGGTTGAGTCCACTTGATATTGCTTAAATTAACGTCATGTGTCCATTCCCTTCCGTGTTCTACATATTGCATTTCAACTTACATGTCCAATATATAGAAATCCTAGTTATATAATTCACATACAATTGCATAATTGAGTTGATATGTTCTATTGTGTTGTGTCCAAGTGTTGTGTTCTAATCTCTTCTCACAAAATATCATTTGTATATATATATATTATATATATATATATATATATATATATATATATATATATATATATATATATATATATATATATATTATTTTCATATTCCAACTACTCCTATCTATATATATATGGATTTTGCAATTTTTATCATAAACCTACAAAATTCCAGAATTAATAATCATTCATTTTAATTCATGTAGACAACAAAACAAATATTTTGAGGGAAAGAGAGATGGAGGACTTGCTTTCAAGTATTATTCTAACCTCCAAAACTACCAAAATCTTACCATTTAAAAATTCTTATGATCTAAACTTATAATGTCAGAATTTAAAATGAATTCATAATTATTCAAAATTAACATAGATGAAAAAAAATTAAGAGGAGAAGGAGGAAAAAGAGGATTTGCCTTGGGTTGGGAATTGACCTAGCTTTCCTCACAAATTCCTAATTTTAAACCCAACAACAACAACAAAAATTTTGTTAGTAACTTTAATCCTAGGTTTAAAGTTGAATTAGAGATTGGGGAAAAGTGGTTTAGCAATTACCTAGGTTTTCTTTCCCTTCCTTTTCTTTTTTTTGAAGTGGAAGAGGAAGATGAGGAAGAAGATGAAGATGAAGATGAAGAGGTAGTGAGGGGGGTGGCCGGAGTGGTGGTGGTCCGGCGGTGGGCGGCGGACGGCGGCAGCAGGCCGGCGGGGGTTGTGGGGTGGTATTTTTTTTTTGCTTGTGTGTGTGTGGGGTTATGTGTGGGAATTTAAAGGGTGAGAAGTGGATGAGGTGTCCCCCCCTATTTAATACATGGGGACACCTAATCCTTTCTCCATTCTTCTTAAGAGACACATGGCATGACATGTGTCATGCCATGGAAAATCCTCTCTTCTCTTTTTTTTGAAAACAATTAATAATAATAATAAAATAATTAATAATAATAGGGGTATGACACATGATAAGCAAGGAAAGATCCTACTGTGATTGAGTACTCTTAGCCTACCACCTCCTATAGGTAACACAGGCTCGTAGTCAACACTCTAAGACGAGTGCTGCTACGACATCGCACTAATTGCGACTTCAGGACCTACGTGGGCCACCACTAAAAACGTGTTACGACCCGCACCCGCTATAAGGGCACGTGTGCGTAACAACGCCCAGTCCTTACCGTAAAAACGGCATGGAACGCTGTAGGTTTATTACTCTAACAACAGTTTATATAATATCAAAACCTGTCGAGAATATGGTCAACTACGAACGGAGGACAAGCAATGATAATATATGAGTACTCAATCACAACTCTAAAATGATAAAGTAAATACTGAAAGATAAAGACAACACGATAGGCGGTATCTCGTCCTGCAATATCTCGCCATGCGGTACTGCACCCTGCTGATCTAGGGTATCTGTCTCTAAACCTACTACGTCCGGTGGGTCGTAATAAGTGCAGTAATAGTCCTCCTCTGCATCTATAAACATTATTAACATATCCGGTCAGGATGGAATGAGTACATAAATCTCATAACAGATCTCAAGATAGGATAAAAGCCATAAGACTGTAAATAGAGCATATACAATAAAATCATGGAGTGTACATGTATGTATCATGGCATGGTAAGCTGTAGAGCTAGAGGTAGAACAGGAAAGTAGAACTGATCATGGTATGTACACAAATCAGGGTAAGCCATCTATCCAATGTGTGTGAGTAGTAGTTTCAACTTGTGATCGGCTTGGGCACCTCTAAGTAACTGGCCTGGCTAGTCATAAGTGCGGTATATGACTAACACTGTTCGGGAATGCGGGATAGATTTGATCACAGGCATACGCTACTACTCCCCCACCCCCAACTGGTAGAATGGATCCAAACAGGACACATCACTGCACGGGATTCTATGAGAAGGGAGCAAATCTTCTCTAGAATCGGTGACCACATATTGTGCAAGAGCTACAAGGGAGCTTGCACAATACATCCCAAGCTAACAAGGAGTAACATCTCTCGTCAAGATCCAGGAATACCAA
>JANAVB010014780.1:35000-69217 GCA_029216955.1 Iris pallida
ACGGACAATCATGAGGCTTTTATACGATCCAAGTTATACAGTGCTCATACGGCCCTGTCAAGAGGCACTTATGCGGCCTAGTTAGGGGGCACTTATGCAGATCAGTCTTGAGTCACCTAGGCGGTTCAGTTATACAATATTCATGCGGATCGATAAAGGAAGCACTTGTGCATGTTACTTATACGGCTATGACAGGATCAGTAATATAGTGCTCATGCGGCCCCATTACGAGGCAGTCATGCGGGTCAATAACGCTTATGCGATTCAACCCATGCGGCCCTATCTTATAGAACACATGCGGTCCAATGAAATAGGGCATGCATCAATTATGCCTGACGCACAGAGGTGACGCATGACAGGCTGGCGCATAAAATATGCGATATGGCCGTTCAAAAAAATTAAAGTCGTCGTCTTCCCGCCGTCCTTACCCTTGATAGGGGGGTGCGCGTCAGGATGAACGAAAGGAGAATCTGCAGCTCTCGACGGAGAGGCTGATCCCTTTCCTTTGGTCGTAGTGTCAGTTGACTTGGAAGCTTTTGGAGCCATGGCTAAACAGAAAGCATGACAGGGACAATGAAGACTAAGGATAAGAAGCTGAAGAAGAAAAATCTCTTCATCCGAATGACCAATATTTATAAAGTTTTTTCGAAAGTGTGCCGTTTCGATTCTCTATCCCATTAAAGATAATGATGACGTTTGGAGATTTTATCCTTAGTAACCGTCAGCTTTATCTCAGAAAAAGAGCCTAAATCAAAACCAAATCAAGGCGTTAAATACAGCAGTGACAGCTGGCAACAAGATATCCCTGCGGCATAAGATCTCCCTGCGACACAAGATCTCCCTGCGGCATAACATCTACCTGCGGCCCAAAAACGTCCCTGCGGCTCAAAATGTCTCTGCGGTACGACGTCTCTCCTGACTCGAAGATTTTTCTGCGGTTCAACATATGTCCATGCTTCTTATTCAAAGTATTTCAAATTTGTAATTTGAAAACTTTGAAGGGGGTTTTGTAGAAGCATGGAAAATATAGAGTTCATGCGGATTACAACTGACTGCGTGAGTACTCTGGAATAGATTGACTCGGATGAAGAAGAGCCGCATAACAGACTCAACACGCCCCCTACGGCCCATCTTCACTAGACTGATTTTTGAGCCGCAGAGAGAATAGTTACTTATGCGGCCAAGCTGATCAATCCTTCCGATAAAGCTGACAAACTCTGGTCTGATAAAATTGACAAACTATGGCAAGACTGACGGCTCTGATAGCTCTAACAAACTCTGACACTCTGACAAGATAAGACATAATTAGACTGGACATGGCCATGCGGCCAAAAGAACTGCCATCCGAGGGTAACTGCAATCTGAGCCGCATGAGCTTTATGCAGCCCAGAATATAGAACTATGCGGCTCAAAAGTCCTCAAGCTACATACGGACTAAGGAAGACTACCGTATGAGTCTTATGCGGCCCAGCATGGCTGAACACTGAAAGGCCTATGCGGCTCAAAATGACTCAAGCAGACTGATCCTATCTTGCGATGAGACACGTGGCAGGGTGACCAAGTCTCAACCACCCAGATTTGCTACAACAAAATTTCAACAACCCCCACCAGTTTGTGAGAGACGCGTGGCCACGTGGCGCTTTATGCGGCCCAAAAATCTGCTACTGCAGAAAACACTATAAATAGCAGGGTATCACACCCAGGCAAATGGTTGGCAATTAAAGGCTGGTAACCTACGAAGAGCAATTTCTTCGAGAGCAAGGAGCGCGTCAGATAGTCCAAGGAGTAAGGCAGAGTTGCTACACTTTCCCGAGCCTCTATCGTCACCCCCCAAAATCAAAACTAAATAATTGTACTTAGATTGTTTCCTATGACTTCTTTCTAAGCTTTCCTTTGTACAAGCGAGTTTGCAATCAAGTTCAATTCATCTATAATTTGTTATGCTTGTAGCCTTCCTTCCCGAAATTTTTGAAATATTTTTTTATTATTTATTTGATTTAAATAGTAATTTTAGAATTTATATAAATAATTATTTATATGTTAGTTTTTACGGTAGATGATTTTAGCCATGGTTGAGTTTGAAATACAAGACAACTAGGAATCATGGCACGGGTAGTGCAGTAGCATGTTTTGTCTAGTGTTTAGCCATGGTAGAGGAGTGCCGAGCCATAGTGATGTACTAACTAAGAAAACCAGGCCAAGTTGCGGCTTAACCCCTATAAAAGGTTTAATTATTTATTAGTTAGTTTATTGACTTGTAGAAGAACCGATCGTACCAAACTAGTCCGAACTGGGCCCGAACCGAGCCAAGCCGTGTAGGCTTGTAGTGAGTCCAAAGACGTCCATGACGTTATACTTTGAGCGTATACGTCTACCTTGTTGTAAGTATCTAATAAATATTTTCCTAGAATAATTGTTATATATATGATATAAATATTCAATTATTTTTGATTAAATATTTATTCTTGGGAATGTGGTAACTATCCCTTTATATTATTTTTGTGCATTAAGATTTTACTGTACACATTTGTATGAACCCTACTATCGCATTACTTATTTTGTTATCCTCTTCTACCATTCGACTCTGTTAAGGACTATGTCCTTTCGATCCTTCTTTAAAATTGTAATATTAGTAAATGAATGACTCTAAACAACTATGAATACTAACTATTTGATACCAGCATTTAATTGTATATTCTGGAAAGCTTACTCTTCAAATCTACCTGTTTGAACCAGTTAAAGACATGGTGCTGTGTATTAACTTTTCTGCCTTGTTACCCATGGAAAATCCTTTTGTTAGTAACTTAGTAACCTTTTGAGTTACCTAAATTCAATGGGTATTATAGTGGTTTACTTACACATGTGGCTGTGTAATCGTAACCACATGGCTACTTGCAAATTCTGCTATATTTGCCTTCCAAATTGTATAACCAGCCAGGCCAAGCCTCACCAACTCAACCTCAACCCGAGCCCAGACTGGGCTTTCCCAAAGCCTTCCGCTCGGTTCAGAAATATATATGCCGAGAGAAGAGATGGGAGAAACATTAACGTAAACCCTAATTCTGATCCACGTCGACCACCCAGAGTCGACCCCAGCCATGGACGAACCACCCGCGGCCGTGCGCCGCCGTACCAGGCCGGAGGCCGGCCACACAGGGCACGCAAACGATAAACACGCGCGTGCGCGACAGAGGTAACATGACGACAGCAGCCACGGAAGGCCACTTCGCTACGCATTTTCGCAATGCGTGGTGGATCGTTTGTCGATCCAATTGATCAGTTTGTTCCCGATATATACAACTTCGAATTCTTTCAAGTATTTCGATTGGTTTTGCATCATGTGTATCGAAAAATGAGCCCAAAAACCGGTAAAAACTGTCCCGAAATAGGACAGGATTCTATTCCAGATACCCAATTTAGAAGGCTGATTTCGGCCAACCTAATGACAGTTCCTCCGAACCAATTCATGTCAGTCACCGACAACCGATACGAGAGGACAACCCAATTTATAGATTTATTTTCCATCGATTATATTGCTGTTAAACTATTTTCAAAGTTCGAGAAAAACCTATTTTAAAACTGTCTAAAAATCTAGAAATTTGTCCGATACGACATGCGTGCCGCCAATCTGGGCGACGTGGTCGTGAACCGGAGGCATCGAAAGGTGCGTAACGGCTTCGTGGTCATGTGAGCTTTGACGGAATTCAAATTGTCGCGTGTGTGCGACGAATTTGATGCGTATCCGTCGAAATTCACCGTATCGACCACTTTGCACAAACTCTAATTACTTTGTGCGCGCTCGTCAGATCGAGACAAAACTTGTGCCAATAGGACCGTATCATTTTTTTGGTCCTGTATGCCAAGTTTGGTCCGATTCTGAGACAGCTGATTTGATCGCCGTTTTGCGGGCCCCACGATCCGATTCAACGGGCGATTTTGTGCACGGCCCGCTGGAATCCAACTTTGGATATACGGTTGGGTTCGTATCAGAAAACCGGATCCGTAGACATATAGTTTGACGACTTTAGAGACCATTGACTCTGGCACGCTTTTTGGTGCAAAGCGGGTCCAACGGCGGACATCGTTTTTGTCCGAAATTACCGTTTTGCCCCTGTGTCCAAAATTGGACTTAAGGACAGACAATGCTAGCTAATTTGACTATTCTGAGAACGTTGGTAACGTTTATTTCAGCTTTCGGAGACAGTTGGGATGACTTGGACTTTTTGACTTGTTGATTTGGCGATACATTGCGGGTTCTCCGTGCAACCCCCTGGCAAGTATACCTTGCCAACTTATACAGTATAATTTATATGCATGTTCATCATCTCGCTGCTATTCTTTTCCTTACATTCGTGATTGCTTGTTCCATGTCTAGTACACTCATCCTATTATAGTTGTACTTTATATGTTTATAGTTGCTTGCACATTTCCGTTCCTTTCTGTTATGATATTTCGATCTGTTACACTGTATTAGTTTTATGTGTATTCCTTGATAGAGTCGTCTAGTCCTACACCATGATTCCCTCGACTTGATTATAACTTGACTTGACTTGACATGACTTGAGTAGGACTTGACTTTGACATTCTAAAGATTGTGAGTACTTACCTTGACTACGGTCTATAGGATTTTTATACTAGGATTGGCTACCGTCTTGGTCGTGAGTACTTGCCTTGACAGCGATTGAGACACTATAGATTGTGAGTACTTGCCTTGACTGTAGTCTATAGCTTTGCCCTATTAGCCATTTCTAGTATGGCATGCCAGTGTCTTAGGATCCTTGTGTCCAGATCTTGTGTCTTAGTTCATTTTGTCTCGTCGGGTATCCTTGATTGTTCCTTACTTCTTGCATATTTGTACTGTTACATGTTGGCTTGTATATTATGTATCTTGCTAGTCCTCTGAGGACCTGATGATCTCTTCAGGTTTAGCGACTGCATGGAGTTAGTTAGCAGAGCGGGATGGTAGAGGATTACGATGTATGATACAGGTATTGCTTGTGATATTTCTTTATGATCCTCTCGTGCTTTATATTCAGTACCATGATATACTCTGCTTATTTATAGACTCATATCATTCTTGGAGTCTAATCGAACAATATGCTAATGGGCTGCAGACCATGACCCATACTTGTTCAGTCTTATTTTATTTGATTTCTGTGGATTGAGATATAGTTTAGATTAGACATCATATCCATGATCCTGACAGCTTATACGTACCCGAATCGGGCTGGAGTCCGCTCGATACGTAGCTGACTTGCTCACGAGCTCGCGTCCGAAAAGCGGGTGCCGGTCGTGACAAGTTTTTGTGGTGGCCCATGCAGGTCATAGCATATCGTACCGGTTACGTAACTGTACTGGTACGAGCCTGCGACAAAGACTAAACCTTAGAAATCTCAATCCACTCTGCCTTGAAAATTCTTCTAGAAATTTCTCTACCGTCTTTGAAACTTCGTATTCGTTCTCGATTATTCTCCCTTGCCTTCTTGTACCATTAATTCTCGTCCCTTCCTATTCTGAGGTGACAAATGATCGTGCTATCTAGGATTTATTAAAAATTCTTAAATTATAGCATAATATTGCTTGACTATTGAATGTTTGGTTGTTTATAGATATGGGGGAGTATAAATGCCATATGCTTAGATATCTGTCGGTAGAATTGTAAGCAACTAGTTAGAAGACCATAAGACTTTAGTGACCATATTTTGAGGAGTGGTGTAACCAAAGGTGGGTAAAAGTCCTCGAAGTTTCGTAGTTACGAAATGACTAGAGAAGGTTATAAAATATTTTGGAGAAATTAAATTTGAGGAGATTAAGGTTAAGGTAGACTTTCTTTTTGAATTTTAAGAAATAGTTATGAACTAGAATTTCGAGGACGAAATTATTTTTAAGGTGGGTAGATTTGTAGCCTCCCTTCCCGAAATTTTTGAAATATTTTTTATTATTTATTTGATTTAAATAGTGATTTTAGAATTTTTATAAATAATTATTTATATGTTAGTTTTTACGGTAGATGATTTTAGCCATGGTTGAGTTTGAAATACAAGACAACTAGGAATCATGGCACGGGTAGTGCAGTAGCATGTTTTGACTAGTGTTTAGCCATGGTAGAGGAGTGCCGAGCCATAGTGATGTCCTAACTAAGAAAATCAGGCCAAGTTGCGGCTTAACCCCTATAAAAGGTTTAATTATTTATTAATTAGTTTATTGACTTGTGGAAGAACCGATCATACCAAAATAGTCCGGACTGGGCCTGAACCGAGCTAAGCCGTGTAGGCTTGTAGTGAGTCCAAAGACGTCCATGACGTTATACCTTGAGTGTATACGTCTATCTTGTTGTAAGTATCTAATAAATATTTTCCTAGAATAATTGTTATATATATGATATCAATATTCAATTATTTTTGATTAAATATTTATTCTTGGGAATGTGGTAACTATCCCTTTATATTATTTTTGTGCATTAAGATTTTACTGTACACATTTGTATGAACCCTATTATCGTATTACTTATTTTGTTATCCTCTTCTACCATTCGGCTCTGTTAAGGACTATGTCCTTTCGATCCTTCTTTAACATTGTAATATTAGTAAATGAATGACTCTAAACAACTATGAATACTAACTATTTGATACCAGCATTTAATTATATATTCTGGAAAGCTTACTCTTCAAATCTACCTGTTTGAACCAGTTAAAGACATGGTGTTGTGTATTAACTTTTCTGCCTTGTTATCCATGGAAAATCCTTTTGTTAGTAACTTAGTAACCTTTTGAGTTACCTAAATTCAATGGGTACTATAGTGGTTTACTTACACATGTGGCTGTATAATCGTAACCACATGGCCATTTACAAATTCTGCTATGTTTGCCTTCTGAATTGTATAACCAGCCAGGCCAAGCCTCACCAACTCAACCTCAACCCGAGCCCAGACTGGGCTTTCCCAAAGCCTTCCGCTCGGTTCAGAAATATATATACCGAGAGAAGAGATGGGAGAAACAGGAACGTAAACCCTAATTCTGATCCACGCCGACCACCCAGAGTCGACCCCAGCCATGGGCGAACCACCCGCGGCCGTGCGCCGCTGCACCAGGCCGGAGGCCGGCCACACAGGGCACATAAACGGCAGACACGCATGCGCGCGACAGAGGGAACAGGACGACAGTAGCCGGGGAAGGCCACTTCGCTACGCGTTTTCGTAATACGTGGTGGATCGTTTGTCGATACAATTGATCAGGTTTGTTCCCAATATATACAACTCCGAATTCTTTCAAGTATTTCGATTGGTTTTGCGTCATGTGCATCGAAAAACGAGCCCAAAAATTGGCAAAAACTGTCCCAAAATAGGACATGATTCTATTCCAGATACCCAATTTGGAAGGCTGATTTTGGCCAACCTACTAACATTTCCTCCGAGCCTATTCATGCCAGTCACCGACAACCTATACGATAGGACAACCCATTTATAGATTTATTTTCCATCGATTATATTGCTGTTAAACTATTTTCAAAGTTCGAGAAAACCTATTTTAAAACTGTCTAAAAATCTAGAAATTTGTTCGATACGACGTGCGTCCCACCAATCTGGGCGACGTGGTCGCGAACCGAAGGCATCGAAAGGTGCCTAACGACTTCGTGGTCGTATGGGCTTTGACGGAATTCAAATTGGTCGCGTGTACGCGACGAATTTGAAGCGTATCCGTCGAAATTTACCGTATTGACCACTTTGTACAAACTCTTATTACTTTGTGCATGCTCGTCAGATCGAGACGAAACTTACGCCAATAGGACCGTATCATTTTTTTGGTCCTATATGCCAATTTTGGTCCGATTCTGAGACAGCTGATTGGATCGCCGTTTTGCGGGCCCCACGATCCGATTCAACGGGCGATTTTGCGCAAAGCCCGCCGGAATCCAACTTTTGACATAAGGTTGGGTTCGTATCGAAAAATCGGAACTGTAGACATATAGTTTGACGACTTTAGAGACCATTGACTCTGGTTTGCTTTTCGGTGCAAAGCGGGTCCAACGGCGGACATCATTTTTGTCCGAAATTACCGTTTTTCTCCTGCGTCCAAAATTGGACTTAAGGACAGGCAATTCTAGCTAATTTAACTATTCTGAGAACGATGGTAACATTTATTTCATCTTTCGGAGACAGTTGGGATGACTTGGACTTTCTGACTTGTTGATTTGGCGATACATTGTTGGTTCTCCGTGAAACCCCCAAGCAAGTATACCTTGCCAACTTATACAGTATAACTTGACTTGACTTGACATGACTTGAGTAGGACTTGACTTTGACATTCTATAGATTGTGAGTACTTACCTTGACTACGGTCTATAGGATTTTTATACTAGGATTGGCTACCATCTTGGTCGTGAGTACTTACCTTGACTGCGATTGAGACACTATAGATTGTGAGTACTTGCCTTGACTGCAGTCTATAGCTTTGACCTATTAGCCATTTCTAGTATGGCATACCAGTGTCTTAGGATCCTTGTGTCTAGATCTTGTGTCTTAGTTCATTTTGTCTCGTCGGGTATCCTTGATTGTTCCTTACTTCTTGCATATTTGTACTGTTACATGTTGGCTTGTATATTATGTATCTTGCTAGTCCTCTGAGGACCTGATGATCTCTTCAGGTTTAGCGACTGCATGGAGTTAGTTAGCAGAGCGGGATGGTAGAGGATTGTGATGTATGATACAGGTATTGCTTGTGATCTTTCTTTATTGTCCTCTCATGCTTTATATTCAGTACCATGATATACTCTGCTTATTTATAGACTCATATCATTCTTGGAGTCTAATCGAACAATATGCTAATGGGCTGCAGACCATGACCCATACTTGTTCAGTCTTGTTTTATATGATTTTTGTGGATTGAGATATAGTTTAGATTAGACATCATACCCATGATCCTGACAGCTTATACGTACCCGAGTCGGGCTGGAGTACGCTCGATACGTAGCTGGCTTGCTCACGAGCTCGCGTCCGAAAAGTGGGTGCGGGTCGTGACAAGTTTTTATGGTGGCCCATGCAGGTCATAGCATATCGTACCGGTTACGTAACTGTACTGGTACGAGCGTGCGACAAAGACTAAACCTTAGAAATCTCAATCCACTCTGCCTTAAAAATTCTCCTAGAAATTTCTCTATCGTCTTTGAAACTTCGTATTCGTTCTCGATTATTCTTCCTTGCCTTCTTATACCATTGATTCTCGTCCCTTCCTATTCCGAGGTGACGAATGATCGTGCTGTCTAGGATTCATTAGAAATTCTTAAATTATAGCATAATATTGCTTGACTATTGAATGTTTGGTTGTTTCTAGATATGGGGGAGTATAAATGCCATATGCTTAGATATCTGACGGTAGAATTGTTAGCAACTAGTTAGAAGACCATAAGACTTTAGTGACCGTATTTTGAGGAGTGGTGTAACCAAAGGTGGGTAAAAGTCCTCGAAGTTTCGTAGTTACGAAATGACTAGAGAAGGTTATAAAATATTTTGGAGAAATTAAATTTGAGGAGATTAAGGTTAAGGTAGACTTTCCTTTTGAATTTTAAGAAATAGGTCATGAGCTCGCATCCGAAAAACGGGTGCGGGTCGTGACAATGCTTGATATTTAATGGCAAACACGCTTGGCACCTCCTACGCTAATCATGGCTTCGTACGCAGTTTGGTCAATTTTTACGACCAGAGTCTTCTACATCATGTCGACCGACGCAACATCGTATTGAGTTGTCACTTTCACGTCGGAGGAGAAAGTCGTCCCCAGCAGTCGTCATTTTGTTTGTAAAAACAAAAGTTGTTTGATTACAAACTAAGAAGAGTGTGTACAAGAGTACAAGTTGATTTTTGGGAACGTTCAACTATAGAAATCTGATCAGAAGAGATCAATTTATCCCTTAGATGATGCGATGTCAAAGAAGAAAGCCTTTGCAGAGTGCTGCAACAAGTGCTCAGGAGATTATGATCATTAGTGATGCTTGTGAAGTGATTTGAAACTCTATATATAGAGTTGAGAGATAATTGTTAAGTAGTTATCCTGATTGGCACATACTGCAATTGGTGCGCCATTCATCCAGTCGTACGAACGGTTAGTTTAACTACTTAGACGCGTAGCATTCTGTGCTGGAGATGCGCTTGGTCATGGACAGTGTCATGTACATGTTCTTCGAGATTAGTGCCATGTGCGCCATGTCATCTAATTACTTTTGGATGATTTGATCGAATAGTGCCAACTGTTGGGTTGCACAAGACGCTAATTGTTGTTTTAGTGTCTTTCTGAATGATTATCTAGCGCCAACTACAAATGGTGCGAGGCAGTTGTTTGATCATTATGACAAATCTGACATATCTAACCTAATCTCCTCGAGTGCCGTTCCACTGGGGATTCGAACAGATTTTTCTCGACTGACGTGCTGTCAGTCATGATGAAAACAGTTTCAGCTTCTCGTAGAAGCTTGCCACGTGTCAGTGTAAACTCCCAAATTTTTAAATTTTTTATAATTTTAATTGCTTAAATAATTATTTTATTTTATTTTTACTTGTGTATACTTTTCATTTTTATTTATTACCTTAGAAATATTTTTTTGTATTAATATTAAAGGGTTCTAATATTAAATAAGTGCTCTTATATATAAAGTAAATAAATAATTGCCACCAAAGTATATTAGAATTTTAAAAAATAAACATGTATTTATACTCATGCTATATGTGAGTTAGACAAGAGTAATATATATTGTGTGTGCTCAACATATATTATATATTAGTAATATATTTATAATTATACAGGCTATGTATATATGGAAGTATTTTGTTAAAGTTTTATTTAATTTATTTTATTAGGAAATTCTTCTGTGTTTTTACTGATTAGAATATAGGAATAGAACTTGAAAAAAAAAACTATTGAATATCTCACGAGATATTTAAATATCTCGTGAGATATCTTCCTAAGAAACACCCGACAACAGCAGTTGGGTTTTCCCAACCTCTGATCGATCAAACTCGATCAATTCTTCACCGAATCAGCCCCGATCTTCTCCTGTATAACCCCAATCATATTCTCCATAGGATAGCACTAAATCCAATTTAAACTTCGATTTAAATTGGACGAGATATCATCCTAAATCACGATGAGGAATATGTATATATTCATAAACAAAACCCGATAGTATTTCTTTCGAAACGAAGGAAAAATTTCCTTATGACAAAAGCTAGAGCATCCCCGACGTTCTACTAACCCCTGCGCATGTCCTTGGCCTCCTGCACCACCGTAGAGAGGTCAGAGTGTCACCGGAGCCGTCCGAGCTCATACGTAGGCTGCTGAAACACAGCAGCAAAAATCAGGCATCGGCCCCACTTTGCAACACGATAAGTCCAACATCATGCAGTCTTTTTATGTTACGATTTCTCAAGTATGCTACCAATCAATACACCGAAAAATGCTACCAATTACTTAGAATAGAATCGGATTCGATTTGACAATAAATTGAATCAAAAAGCAACAAAAATTGTCCGAAATAGAACAGTTTTATTGGACCAACCATTTTGGAAGGGGATTTTGGTCAGGATAATTAGGATTTTCAAACTCTATTTTAATAGATCAATAGACAACCTAAACAACATCGCAATGATGCTTTTAGTTTGGACAATCCCCATATATTCAGTCCTGTAAACAGTTCCAATATTTAGGAAAAATAGATTAAAAAACCCAAATTTCAATAAAAATCATCGATACGACGTGTGCTCCGACAAATCGGGCAGCGTGGTCGCGGACCGAAAGTATCGAAAGGTGCATATCGACTTCGCGGACGTGTGGGATTCGACAGAACTTGATTTTGCTGCTTGTGTGCGATGAAATCAAAGCGTATCCGTCAAGATACTCCCATATCAACCTTTTACAAACTTGGTCATAACTTCCTGTACGTTCGTCTTATCGAGACGAAACTTGTGCCAGCAGGACCGTATCAAAATTATTGTTCTGTGTGCCAAGTTTGGTCCGATTCTGAGAAGGTCGACCGGAACGCCTATTTGCCCGCGACCCGCTCCAACGGACGAAATTGTGCACGGCTCTCCGGAATCCAACTTTCGACATATGGTTAGATTTGTCTTCTCAAATCAGACTCGTAGACATGTAGTTTGACGACTTTAGAGATCATAGGTACTTACACACTTTTCGGTGAAAAATGGGTCCAACGACGGACATCATTTTGACCCGAAATTATAATTTTGCCCCTATTCCAGAATTGGACTTTTGAACAGGCATTTTCTAGATATATCTTTTTACATCGGGAACGTTCTTGATATTTGTTTCAGTATCAGGAGCCGTTCATGGACTTTGGCTTTCTTGCTTCATCGATTTGCTGGTTTGAGCTATTGGATCCTACGCTTTTGCACACAACCTCAGGCAAGATACCTTGCCATATTTACTGCTTATATTTAATTGCATTTTTATTTAGTTATTGCATATTCTTGTCTGTTTATTTCCAGTTCTTTCAGTTGCTTTACTTGCTTGCTTTTCGTGATACCTGATGCAAGTACTAGTTTTATTTTCTTTTTGTCTTTAAATTAAGCATATGGACCTAGAGTTAAGGGACTACCTTCTGTAGTGTATTGTATAAACCTTAACACATTTATTCCATGAGATATGTGTGAGATGAGTAGCATGTTGAGGTACTTACGTGTGGCTGATCACCCGTGCGCATGCGTTAGGTCTAACTGCTAATAGAGGCATGTTAGGAGACAGTAGTTAATAGAGGTACATGATCGCGGATGCGACTTAGATAGGTGCATCGGGTGGGAAGAACATTTTTTTTGTCGTACAGGCTTATATTACACATCCCAAGGGGGGGGACTATACTAGATCCTATGACAGCCAGGGCTCATGCGTCGAATGGTTTATTCTTAACTACATAAATACATTAGAATGGTTAGATTACCCTAGTCAATGTCATGTCATCCCCATTCCATTAGTAGCTTGGGACAACGTCGCATTACGGAATAGTATGCTATCCCTTATCTTTGTTTGGTTGTAGGGGTAGTCCACTGTTTCGATGATGAGATATTGGTTCTTGTTACGATTGGGACTATTTTACTTCACTTGTGATTTATGACATATTATATATATTCAGTTATGTGGCATGTTCTTCCTGTATCTTGTTATGTCCCTCTGATGACCTGGTAAAGTATTTAGCCAAGGCCGTGATCTTCTCCATTCCTTCGCAGAGGATTGCCCTTGGGTCGACTTTCTACCTTTCCTTTGCAATTTCTCTCATGTATTATTCTTCCCATTTGAATGGTTGGTAGTGGATTTGTCTCCTTCCAACTACATGTATAAATGACAAATTTTATAGTTGATTTATATTATTACTCTCTTATTTGGTGGATAAGATTTAGTTGTCTTGGTTTACTGTATTTCACAGCTTATGTATACATACGAGGGTTCCATATATTAGAGTATACTTTGTATGTGTGCAGCTAGCGTAGATACGTACTTAGTCATAAGTGTTTTGGGACTGGGGCGTTACATGTTTTTGTGGTAGCCTATGCAGGTCGAGTTTATCACTTCGGCTACGTTACTGTGCCGATGTGAGCCTACATATAGGATTAGAATGTAGGAATCTCATCCACAAGCTTGACCTCCTTTCTTGATTCCATTTTTGAACTCTCGTTTGACTGCCTTGACCTACCTCTTGCTTGATTCCTTTTCTGTCGTAAATTTTATTTTCTTTTCCCTTCGTGCTTGATAGAGAGGTTAGGAAGATGACTCATACTAGGTATACGTGTTTTATTGCTTAATCACACCATTAGTTGAATTTTTATAAGTTGGATAGTATGCCCCACAACCTAGTACCTCGTTGTCCTTATAACCTATTAGTGAGGTATAAGTGAATGGCACTAACAGGATTTCCTAGACTATATAGCTTAATGGTTCATACCCTATTAAGTCAACCAAGGCCGTAGACATGAAGACAGTATGACGACTGTATAGATACGGACACCGGACAAGACTTAGATTCTTTTGGAACTTGAATTATTTATATCTGCTTTTATCATTATCTCGCATAGTTATGTTTTGACTATCTTGACTAACGCCGCTATTATACCCTAGTTTTTGCAAGCTTATTCTTGATCGAGCTTGTTCAGGACATGTGTTTATTGGGGACGCCTATAAACATATTGTCTAATTAGAATCAGTGTATCATGGTCTGATCAACCTTGGTGCACTTGGTTCGCTCTTCTTATGATTATCCCACATGGATTGAGATATAGATGTCTCTAGGGTCTCATCCATCACTGCTTTGACAACTCCGCTTGAAATATTTCATCGTCTTTTGAGCCCCGTGTTTGCATTTGATTCTCTCTTCCTTGAACTCATTATTTTTCGCTTTTACTTACTGCAGAAAAACAAATGCTCATATTTGAGAGAAGATATACCCAGACTGTCTCCATCTCTTGGTCCATTAATTCTCCTTCCATAAATTTTGTAACCATATCTCTTATAGCCTATGCTATGAGATGAATGGAATCGTGTTGTACCAACTTGTTTTGGTTATGCTTGACTAAGGCCTTTCTACTGTCTTAATGAAATGTGGTCAATACATGGGCAATATTAAATGAGTAATACTTAGGCTTCCCATAGAGTCCATGACTATGATTAGAAGTAACTCATATCTTCAACATCTCCTTGAAATTTGATCTTCTTAGAAGTCATATTACCGTGCTTTCTATGTTTAACCCATTTTTATAAGTTAGCTAGTACCTTGAACTTAGCGTACCCTCTCTCTCTTAGATATAGGATGAAATTTTAACCGTTGTACCATCTGTTTGGAGGTTATGATGTGATCTTCATACTATATTTTATATTCCTTGCTCGTATGGTTAGATAACCACAACGAAAGATAGAAACCTTGATTCTTCAAATATCATTCTATTATAGAATCGTGTCTTAGTTTCAATTTTGAAAAAGAAATTTCCTTAGGGTATAGGCAAGCCTCTATAGAACGCAGGGTTCTTGAATTAGAAGATGATTGAGGTAAATCAATTCCATTTAGGCTAAAAATTTAGTAGTTCATAACGTCCATCTTTATCCGTGATATCCTCTACCGTGACTTTGATATTTTGAGCGCAACACGAGCTGTTCCCTTCGAACAAATTTCACACTCATGGACTAGATGTCACGACCCGCTACCCAAATTGTTGGGCCGGGCCGAGCCATGTCCAGCCTATGCTTGGTTAAAGCGTAGTAAGTTGTTCTAAGAGATAGTCAAAATGGTACTAAGTATGCTAACAGTTATATTAAAGCATTTTAAGAGTTCATCACAACACATCATCTATTGACGAAAGCAAACAAGTTTAGTTGGTTATTACACTTCCAAAGTATGAAACTGGAGACAAAGTCTAGTAACCAAATATAAGTTATAACGACCCGAAGTCTCAAGTCTCACTACAAAAGAAGAGAGCTTTTGGGACGTCACTATTAGATACGCTAATCTAAAAAGTCCTAAAAAATTTAATGTTTAGGATGCTTATTCATTTTGTTACAAAAAATAACATTATTTAGGACATACTTCTAAATGGATCATAATAATGTATCTTTTTTAAGACAATGAATTATTTTCGTCCCAAATAAACTTTTGGGCCGTCCTAATAAAACTTGGCGAGAAAGAAAAATAATTGACCGCCCAAATTTTTTGCCCATCCCATTTAATCTTTATTTTATATTTTAATTTTTATATTAATCTTAGCCGTTTGATGTGAACGATTCAATCTGAACCATTGATAAATAAGTCTATAGAAGGAAACACATTCCCTAACATTCGTTTCCCTCCCCAAGCCCTAAAAGATTCCCAAATATTCATTTCCCTTCCATGAGCCCGCCGTGCCCTAGAGATCTTGTTTTATTTGCACTTCTCCTCTCCTCTCTTCCTCGATGGCGATTGGCAATGTCACCCGGAACTCCTATCCCTCGCAGAGGCAGTCCTCCCTCTCCTCATCTGACGTCGATGCCGTCCCGACGACCCCCGTCGATCTGCACCACTCCATAGGGCCGAGTACCTAGACCCTCCGTTGCAGCGGATGAACATTTCCTGGTCTTGTTCGTCGATTGCATCTTCCTCATTCTCGGATCAAGGTGAGGAGAGTTAGGCCGAAACCGAAGAGGGGTACTAGAAGAGGGGTACTACGAGGAGAAGAAGGACGTAGAGGAATGGGTCAAATATTTGATATGAGTAGGAGGTAAGGTCCGTTCCCATCAAAAGTTTATTTCTTTACTTTACTAGTTTATGTAATGTTAGGATAAGGATGCAATTTTGGTTTGGGATGACAAATTTCTTGTAGGCATAAAATATCAAAATATTGTGATTCCCATAGAGATTTGGTTGCAAGAAGTAGGGTTTAGTAAAAAAAAGGATCAAACTTTGTTGTTTCCATAAGAGATTTGATTGTAAAAAGTATAATTTAGTGAAAGAGGATCAAACTTTATTGTGGTTTAGAGAGAGATTTGGAAACTTTGTTGTGGTTTAGAGAGAGATTTGGTTGTAAGAAGTAGAATTTAGTAGACACGACCAATTCATTGTTGTCTCTAAGGAGGATCTAGTAAACAGCATCTCACATTCACCATTTAGCAAGAAAGGATAAATTCCAACTATGTTTTGGAATTACTGAGATTTGGACATGATGGTATGAAGTCTTGTGTCGAATTGTAACTAGTAGGAAAGAAGTATAATTTAGTAAAAAGGATCAAATATCTCAGATTATGTTTCTTTCTGTCTTTTTTCTTTCAAGACAATGTAATATCAAAATGTTAACATTTATAAAGAGAGAAAGGAAAAATAAAATAAAATCCAACTTTGGTTTGAACTGACTAAACTTTATTATAAATGAATACAAATAGACGATAGAACACAATACAATATGACACCGCCACAGCGACATTACATTTATCTTAGTGTTCCATAGTGTATTTTATAGTCTCCGTAGTGCCCAACAAGCGTTTGATATGGCACATTATCAATTTCGGTAGTATATGTCCTTACTATACGACAACATGTGCCAAATTTATAACAAGGGGCGAATTTGCATCTAAACACCCTGATTTTTTCTTGAGTTGAAAGTTGCTACCCTAAACAGTTATAATTGATAACTAAATATCCTGAACTTGCTTCCGATTTGCAACTTGTTATCTGAATCTATTATAACTAGCAACAAAAAGCTGTAACATTTGGAGGAGGTTTTGCAACTATTGTTATAGTAATGGCACTATCTACAACAAATCAAATGATGATGGTGTAGTAAATGATGCAAGAAAAGTTGTAGCAACAATACTTACATACAAGCAAACAGCCCCTTGTGCTTGAACTGCTGAAAATCTATTAGTTTTATACATATAAGCATGATGCAAGAACAACAACAAATACTTTAGCTAACTTTGCTATTTTGAAAGAGATATTATACTATTCTACTTGTTATTTCTATTTGGTTGCGAAAATACACCTAGAGCTAGCTTACTTGTGCTTGAAATGCCTAAATCTTCTAATAGGAATAATGCAAACGACGACAACTATAGTAACGTCTTTAATACCAACATATATATAGTTATGAGAAACTTATTATTAGGCACGATAAATAGTAATATAGAAGTAAAATTTAGTAACTTTCTTGTTATGGATCTAGCTGGTTCTTGTTTGGACTATAAACATAATTCTGTCCTAGTTGGGATTATGAATTCGGAACATGATTACATATGGATATCTTCTATGTGAAGTTTAGTTAAATTCAGTACTATGTCCTCTCATTTCTCTAGATATGTATTCCCCACAAGCTTTCATGCTAATGCACATATTTATTGACGTTTTGCTTTTTGACACTTCTGCTAGAAGTTAGGCATTTCTTTCCAACAATGGAACTTTAGATAGCTTATTATTTTAGTAAACAGATTCTTATAAAGGTGTTGTTGGCAGGTTCTTATGGATCTATAATACGATACAAAGGTATGGAATGGATAAAAACTATTGGCAAATATATTTTTCTTGGTGCAAGTGGGGAATAAGCAATTTTCAGGAGATCCTATGTTATCTTGATGAACTTCATTTCATAAGCAAACAGGTACGTAACATTGGCTATTCTGTCCAGCTCTCTTTGCCTGGAAACTCGTGGTTTAGTTCCTTCCATGTCTAAAGCAAAAAATTTTGACAATTTTTGTCAACATAGTCAATCAGGATCCAACCTCAAGCTGCCATACTGAGCATGTTGAACAGTTCCAAGGGTCAATTTCCTCGAATTCAGTATTCTCGAACCTGGATCCTCACCAAATCCTTTGAAGTAAGAAGATGGTTGATAAAGATTCTATCAAGGAGTTTGTTTTTCCAATAAATTTGGGTTCTGAGAACCATCAGGTATATAGCAACGTTTTATAACCCTCGAAAGATTGTAGCTTTCACCAGATGTAAAATTCTATGACCTAGGACTCACGCTTGGGGCCAGTTCTGTTCTCACGTTGCAATTTCTTTCCTTTTTTCCTCTTTAGGTGGGTTTTAATTGATTGTCACACTTTATATGATTTAATGATTTGGCTATATGGGAAGGTTGCCCATTTTGCTCTATTGCTCAGGCAAAAGGGAAAAAGTAATTATAGGATATGTAAATTAAATAAACTATTGCATATGACTTGAGACTATGAACTATGACACATTTTAGTAAGTTAGAATGGTCTTTATTGAACATCTCGCTGCACTACAATGTTTCTCTTTTAAGCACATGATGCATGGATCAGCAAACATTTTTGAGTTAGTTTAGATGCCATAGATAATATTAAACTTTGAAATTCTTTACTTTCTGTCCTGTTATAGTGTGTTGAACCCATGGGATCTTGGTCAGAGTTAACTGGTAGCTTTGAAGCACAACTCTGGATTCAATTACAGTCTATTAGAATTATGCCTGGAAAGGTGATGACTTATTTAATTTGTTTTTATTTTACTTGGAAACCGAATCCTCAGGGGAGGAGCACAAGAAGGAAGATGTGCACTCTAGAACCACTACCAAAATACGCTCATTTAGCGACGGCGATTTAGCGACGAAATTATTCCGTCGGTATTAGCGACGGGTTCGTGGCCGCTCAGGGACTGATTACCGACCACAAATATTTGCTATTTTTTATTTTAATTTTAGGGGCAGGAAAGGTCGCACATCCGTCGCTAGTGTGTCGGTGTTATAGCGACGGATATTCGGTCGTCGCCACGTAGTCGTTTATTTGGCGGGAATTGTGTTTATAATTGGCGGGATATATCTTCGACTACGTAGCGACGGATATTCAGTCGGATAATCAATAATAGCGACTACCTGGTGACGGATTTTTCTTAGTCGCTATTCCGTCACTAAATTAGCGTTCCAGACTTAAATGAAAAGGCGGGAGGAACTTTTGGCATTCCCCCAAAATTCAATCTCTCTTCTCTCTCTCTCTCTCTCTCTGTCTCTCTCTCTCGCACGGCTTCGTGAACGGCGACGGCGTCCTCTCCTCTCTCTCTCCCGAAGGTAATCTCCTCTCCCTCTCTCTCTCTCTCTCTCTCTCTGTGTCGCGGTGTCGACGTAGGGGCAGCGGGGGCGGCGGGCTTGGAGACATTCGGGCTTGGGGCGGGGGCGTCGGGGGCTGGGCGGCTGGCTTGGGGCGGGGGCGTCGGGGGCTGGGCAGCTGGCTTGGGACGGGGGCGGCGGGCTTAGGGACATTCGGGCTTGGGGCGGGGGCGTCGAGGGCTGGGCGGTTGGCTTGGGGTGGGGGCGTCGAGGGATGGGCGGCTGGCTTGGGGCGGGGACGGCGGGCTTGGGGACATTCCGGCTTGGGGCGGGGGCGTCGGGGGCTGGACGACTGGCTTGGGGCGGGGGCGTCGGGGCCTGGGCGGCGGGCTTGGGGCGGGGGCGTCGGGGGCTGGGCGGCGGGCTTGGGGCGGGGGCGTCGGGGGCTGTGCGGCGGGCTTGGGGCGGCGGGCTTTGGTTGGGGGCGGCGGGGGGCTTTGCTTATCAAATTCATCTAATTTATATATTGGCTAAATAATGTGTTATCCATATTGGGTGTTATCCATTAGTTTGGTGGTGTTTGGATTAGTAAATGTGAATATGGCGTTTGGGTTCATGGTGTATATGTTCACTGTGTCAAGGACAGTGCGAGTTCTTCATCTGCATAAGTCAGTGTTTGGGTTCATGGTCTATACATCTAACTGTGATATACATATATATATATATGTGCCTATTATAATTAGCATGCAGGACGGCTTGGGGTGTAATGTGTGATTATAGACATGGTAGGAATTATAGGTAATTAACGCTAGTGTGACTAGACTAAGGTAGTGCTTGCTAGATAATAAGGACACTCTAGTATCCTAACCAAGTTAATTTAGACTAGATATTTAGGATATATCTTCCATATCCTAGAAGTGGACTCTTGCAATTTAGAAATAGATAGATTGACTTAGTTTGGTATCGGTATCGCACTATCGGTATCGGTATCGGTATCGCACTATCGGTCAAGGTTCACAATCATCGGAATCGGTTTCGGACTATTCCTATGAGTATTGGTATCGGCGATATCGGTAGTATCGGCGGTATCGTATCGGAGCATCGGACTTTGGTATCGGAAAACAAATAATTATTAATAAATTATTTACATTTAAAAACATATATTTTATACATGTAGGCATAATTTTAAGTATTTCAGCGTTATTTCTTAGTAGTTTTGAAATTATATGAAATAGTAGTCACCCTTACCGATTGGTTTTGCCGAATTGACCGGAACAAAGACCCCCATATATAGTCGGTATCGGTCAATATTTGGTATCGGTCGGTATCGGATCGGAACATGCCAAACCGTATCGGTATCGGCCGTATCGGATCGGTATCGGCCGATACTTTAAACCATGCTATCGGTATCGAACTATCGGTATCGGTATCGAACTACTAGTAACAATTGTATTTATATTTTTCTCTTCTCGAGCTAGAATACTAGCGGATCCACCAGTTACATGATTATATACTAATTCTGTTTAGTTTGTCTTATTATACAAATTTTTACATCTAATCTGTGATGGATCGTTATTTCGTTGATCGTACATGGATGTACAAACGACAACACGAGAGCAGAATAGGTGTGAGTGACGATTTTCAGGCAGGCGTGGAAGTGTTTCTTAAGTATGCCATGAGCAAAGCTCAGTTTATGGACGGTAACAAAATCAAGTGTCCATGTCGTAATTGTCGCAATAGACGTTACGAAGAAGTGGTGAGTGTAAGAGATCATTTGACCCGTAAGGGTTTCGTACGTGATTACGACCTGTGGTCATCGCAAGGTGAACTATATGCCGAAAGACAGGTTGCGAATGCTGCTACTTATGCTTTTGATGATAATGCTGCAGCGGATTTTGTCGTCGATGATGACGAATGCTCCGTTGATTATGGAGACGTACAGAACCTTGCACGAGATATGGTGTACGACGCGGCAGGGCCTAATTTTGATCCGGAGGATCCTAATCCCGAGGCGAAGGAGTTCTATCATATGTTTCAGGATGCTGAAACTTTTTTATATCCTGGTTGTGATCCACATTCCATACTGTCAGTGACGATGCGGTTGTTGAACATAAATTCCGATTTTAACTTGCCACAAACTTGCTATGATCGGATTACACAACTAATGAAGGAGGTGTTACCGAAGGAATCAAAAGAGCTTCCAAAAAACTTCTACAAGTCGAAGATGATGGTCCGACAACTGGGACTGGGGTACGACAAGATAGATTATTGTCGCAACGGATACATGTTGTACTACAAGGAGAACGAGGATGTAGAAAGTTGCCGCTTCTGTAATGCAGATCGTTACAAGGAAGTCAGGGAAAAAGGAAAGTCAACTAGAAAACGACGTCCTTACAAGTATATGCATTACTTGTCGATCACGAAGCGCTTGCAGAGGATGTATATCTCTCAGAATACAGCAGAACATATGACGTGGCACAACGAAGAACGTACAAAGGACGATAGAGAATTGTCACATCCTTCGGATGGAGAGGCGTGGAAATATTTCGGATTTTGCTGCAGAGCCTAGAAATGTACGCATGGGGCTATGTTCTGATGGATTTGCCCCTTTCGGGCAGTCGGGATCTCAATACTCCTGCTGGCCGGTCATTCTGACCCCTTACAATCTGCCACCATAGATGTGTATGAAGACTCCTTATATGTTCTTGACAGCTATCATACCGGGTCCCAAAAATTCGACGAAGAATATCGATATATATTTACAGCCGTTGGTGGATGAGCTAAAACAGCTGTGGGAGATCGGCGTCACGACGTATGATATTTCCAGGAAACAGAACTTTCAGATGAGAGCTTCACTGATGTGGACAATCAATGATTTTCCCGCATACGGTATGCTGTCGGGATGGAGTACTCACGGCACCCTGTCTTGTCCGATATGCATGCAAAATAGTAAGGCGTTTCGCCTTAAGCATGGAGGAAAAACTTCTTTCTTTGATTGTCATCGTCAATTTCTGCCCGCGAGTCATCCTTGGAGAAAGAACAAGGACGCATTCAGAGCTGGAAAACAAGAATTTTCTCATTCGCCTGCCAGATTGTCGGGATATGATATTTGGGAAGATGTAAAGGATTTTTCCACTGTAATGGAAGATCTATCGAACAATCGTGTCGATGGGTTCGGACAAACCCATAACTGGACCAAACGGAGTATCTTCTGGGACTTGCCTTATTGGAAAGATAATCTTATAAGGCATAATCTTGATGTTATGCATATCGAAAAGAATGTGTTCGATAATGTCTTCAATACCGTCATGGACATTAAAGGAAAGACGAAGGACAATCCAAAAGCAAGACAAGATATTGCCGAGATATGCAAGCGTCCTTATCTGAACTTGATACAAAGGGGAGCTGCTGGACAATTAAGTAAGCCGATAGTACAATACACATTGAGCAAAGAAGATAGATTAATAATCTGCAAGTGGGTATCTACTTTAAGATTTCCTGACGGCTATGTGTCGAATTTGTCTAGATGCGTTGACCTCAATAAACGCAAGCTAACGGGAAAGAAGAGTCATGACTGCCACGTATTTATGGAAAGATTACTGCCCATTGCTTTGAAAGAGTTGTTACCTTCTGCTGTATGGGTTCCGTTGGCCAAACTATCAATATTTGTTAGGGATATTTGTTCAACTAAGTTGACTGTGCAACACATGGTTGAACTTGAGGAGAAGATTATTTTAACAATTTGCAAGTTGGAGAAAATATTTCCTCCTGGCTTCTTCGACAGCATGGAACATCTACCGATACATTTGCAATAGCAAATCAGGCTGTTCAAGTCTACTATACAAGCTACCCAAGGCGTCGTAGAGATCGATTTGACTGGTGGGCAGTATGCAAGATTAAATCTAGAAATACATTCAACGTTGGAGATCCATCATACCAAGAGGACCAGATCGAAAAGTCCCAATACTTGGGACAACACTCAGATACAATGGATGTTGAAGATATTGTTGAGAAAAATAGAGGGGAGGAAGAGGTTGATACACAAGACTTAGCTGTCAACCAGGGGAGAAAGAGGCATCTTGTCCCAAATTTTGAGGCAGAAGAAGAAGAAGAAGAAGAAGAAGAAGAAGAATTTGATGGGGATGAGGATACAGATAAAATCGACGATGAAGATAAGGATGAGAATGAGGATGAGGAGGATGATGATGAAGACGAGGCCGAGGATGAGAACGAAGACGATGATTAGGTTAAATATTGTTGTATAGTAAAAACACTTCCAATTACGTGAATTAAGTTTGATCTCATAAAAGCAATTACGTGAATTCATGTTTTTTTCATTCGATTATTTACTTATTGCAGATGGCACTCCTAGTCTTTTTCGTCGCGGCGGCACTCGTCTCCCTACTGGTGGTATGTATATTTTAGTTTAGTTTTTTATATCCATTTACACTTTCATATTGTTAATTATGTTTATGTGTTCTATTTACAGGTCATGATGGCTGGCCGTGGTCGTGGTGCTGGTCGTGGTGGTGGTAGTGGTGGTGGTGGTGGTGCGGGTCGTGGTCGTGGTCGTACTGGTGCTGGTGGTCGTGGTCGCGTTCAGAGTTCCCGGGATGTGACCCCATCGAGCGAGCCCGACCCGGAGAGTACCCCAGGCACAGACGCATCCCGTCCTCGATCGACCACTTCATCGAGTCATCAGTCCGAATCTGCTAGCGGATCCGATCCGCTATCGGAACCACCAGCAGCGGATCCACCAGGAGATGCCCCAGTTACTGCACAGTGGGCCCCAGAGTACCCCCATACTCGGTTCCATCTGGTTACTGGGGAGTACATACGCGGATCCGCGGATCCTCCGACGGCACCAGAGAGGCCGAGAGGTGAGTTCCGACGAGAGCTATGGCCCGCGGGGACCTCGTAAGTAAATTTAAGTTAATTTATTAAATTTCTTTCATTTATTCAAGTTAATAATCCAGTCGTTTCTTCTTTGTAGGTTTTTTCCGTTTAATGTTGGCAGGGCAAAAAGCCCCTTGCTCGAGAAAATATATTTTCTCGAGCAAGGGGCTTTTGTCGGTAAAAAGGAATCAAATGATTCAAGTCGCTTTCCTTTTCAGCCCCGCTGACATCGTTTTAGGGATTGGCGACTTACCCATTCAGTGACTTTGGCACTGGACGTTCCCAAAATGGGTACTATCGGGTTGGTGGGAGGAGAATGTGATCTCTGACCGCGTGCCTGTTGAAGAATGAGCCGGCGACTCATAGGCAGTGGCTATCTTTGGAAGCCCAAGCGGAGGCTCGTTTACTTATGTTTTCTCATATGAATCTCTTGTCTCCAGCTAGATGCAGAGGCGCATAATAGATCGATATGAACATCATGAGCTGCCCCGTAATAAAACCAGTTGTTGCTGATACCTCCTCCTCGGTTCCTTCTTCCATAACCCGAGCTCGGAGAAGGAAGAGCAACATCAGTCGGTTCGGACCTCCACTTAGTTTCACCCAAGCTTTATCCTGGTCATGGATAGATCACCCAGGTTCGGGTCCATAAGCAGTGACAATCGCTATCCCGATCATGATTTTCTTACCCCCAGAGGTAAAGGTCCTTCCCTTTTGGGCCGGTTGTGGGCGAGGAGGGATTCGAACCCCCGACACCGTGGTTCGTAGCCACGTGCTCTAATCCTCTGAGCTACAGGCCCCACCCCATCTCCACTGGATCTGTTCCCAGGTGTCAAGTGGAAGTGCAGTGATGTATGCAGCTGAGGCATCCTAACAGACCGAGAGATTTGAACCTTATTCCTACACGACCTGATCAATTCGATCTCCACTTAGTTTCACCCAAGCTTCATCCTGGTCATGGATAGATCACCCAGGTTCGGGTCCATAAGCAGTGACAATCGCCCCTTGGAGAAATTATCAGGGCTAACTTCCACGGTCCTTACCTCAACTTTACATCGGTGCCCCAACCGAGCAGTACGTCTGGTTCGACGAGTTGAGGGTATATCTATATTTTTTTGGTTAAGTCTATGTGATTCTTTAATCAACCATTTTGTAAATTACCTGATAATTGATTTTCTGTGTTAGAGAACATACTGGTGGCCCTCCCATCGCGAGGATGGGATCCGCAGGACCTACCGAAGCGCATGCTCGAAGAAGATACGGGATATGATTCATGACCTAAAGATGGGGCATACGAGGCCGAACTGGATCCGGCAGGACTATTATGAGGACCTCTTAGGCATGATGGATAACCCTGCATACAAGGAGAAATCGGCGAAGGCGAAGGTGAACCGATCTGCCGCGGGCCTTCATACGGGGGGATCAAGGTCTCACGCAGCGACACTTGCAGATCTGGTGAGCAACCGTAAATTTATTTCACTATCGAATTAGGTATTATTAATTAAAGGAGTTAATTAGTTTCTACGCAAATTTTGTATGCAGGCCCAACGGGCGGTGAAGGAGGGAAGGGTGCCAGAATCGGTCACCATGCACGACGTCTTCCAGCATACGCACAAAAGACGGAAGGACGGGAGCTTCGTCGACGAGAGGGCCAAGGAGACTGATATAAGTACTTATGATTATGAGATTAACGTTAGAATTAAAAGTATTCGGACTATAACTTAGGTAAACTTAGGATTCACACTTAACTTAGTGAAACATAGGATTTAGATTACAACTTAGGTAAATCTTATAATATAAACACATTCATTTGATAGGCTGCGTATCGTGAGGCCCTTAGTCGGGCTCAGTTACCTGACACCGAGGATGTCGGTAAAACGACGCCCTTTCGGATGCCCTCTTCTTTGGCCGCTCGGAACGACTTGTTCGTAGATACCGTCGGCGGCTTTAAGAAAGGGTACCTGTACGGAGTCGGCTCCCTAGGGCCATTGCATATGGCGACACAGAGATTTCCACCGACACCGCCTCCTCCCGTGGCCCGGGCAGACGATGATGTTAGGTCGCAGCTTACGCAGCTGCACGAGGCGGTGTCGTCCTTGCGGGAGCAATTTGCCACGCACTTTCTGCCTGCGTCTGCTGCTGCCGGTACGTCTGCTGATGGTGCTCGTCCGTCTTCTACTGGTCCGTCGACTGCAGGTGTCGGTCCGTCTTCCGTGGGCCATCTTTCTTTCAACCCTGAAGCCCTGTGCTACCGCCTACGGCTGTGACGGCACTCATGGATCTCATGTCCCCAAAGCAGCTTCGTCGACTTCCGAGTGTTGTCTATGACTCCTTGCCTCCGTACCTTGTGGAGGAGTATATGCGTCGGTCGAATACGGGAACGGACAATCGACCTCCTTCTTCTTAAAATGTTGTATTAAGAAAATTTGGATTATTTGTGAGAGCTTTGAACTAATTGTGCTATAATCGTCTTATAGCACCGGATATTATGTTACTCTTTAGGATAATTAATATTTATTTTCTATTAATTTGGTTTGGTCTGTGATTCTTGGATAATTGGTCGTATGTGCATTACTTGGTCTATGTGATTCTTGGATAATTGGTGTGCATTATATATTTGGTCTGTGTGATTGTGGATAATTGGTGTGCATTATATATTGGTTTGGTTTATGCATATATTTGTGAACAGGGAAAGTGCTGCAATTTTTTTCCCAAAAAAACCCAGTTAGCGACGGATATTCCCAGTTGCCAACGGGTTTTTGACAGATAATCCGTCGCTACCTGGAGTTTTTAAACTGTTTCCAGGCGGCGACGGATTATCCGTCGACAACATTCTGGTGGTATAAGCTTCGACGGAACAGCGACGGACACGTCGTCGCCCGGGCGACGGATAACCAGCCGCTAAACCGTCGTTGTAATTGACGACGGCTTAGCGACTGGTTATCCGTCGCCATGGTTCTGGAAATGCATGACATTTCAAGAACCATGGCGACGGATAATCCGTCAGTAATCCGTCGCTGTTGAGTCGCGGTAGCGACGGATCTGCGACGACTATTCCGTCGCCATGGTGCTGGAAATGCCAAGCATTTCCAGAACCTGATCGACGGATAGTCCGTCATAAAACTGTCGCAAATCCGTCGTTAATTATCGACGGATACCGATGGCATAGCGACGGATCGATACGATCTGATACGCTGTTACGACGGGTTACCGACGGAAAGTTACGTCGCTATTTCCTACACAGTTCAATACTTAATAGTTGAAATGGACGGAAATCCGTCGGGAACGTGTCGCTAAGTCTTCGTCTTGTAACGTCGACTATCCGTCGCTAATCCGTCATGTGACGACAACTTAGCGACGGAAGGTTATTAGCGACGAGCTGATTGCCGACGGATGTTTTTGGCCAATATCCGTCGGTACTCGGTCGCTAATTGTAATTACCGTCGTCTTAGCGACGGATGCGGCCGTCGCTAAAACGATAAATTTTGGTAGTGAACTGAACAAGTAGTGGTGTCCCTGCTCCAGTCCGTACCTAGTGTACCTGGCACCTTTTCTCATGAAAGGAAGGGACTTTGATACTCAAACCAATGAAGAAAGTGGCCTTGTGATAAAAAGAACCAATAGCAGACTTTTTGCTAGGAGACCATCTGAAGAAGAACGCATGGTATTTGCTAACATTTTAAAGTTGCTTCTTGTCAATTGCTATTTTTTGTTGATTCTTAAGTCATGCTAATTAGTGTATTGTCCTCAAAGGACTGATTTCAGGAATGAAGGTTGCAAGCTTGCTGACCTGTAAGACCCAAATGTTGTCTCATCTTACGGTGTTGTTCTAGATAATCCAGAAGGATCGTATGCTACAGTAACAGAATTCATGGTATATTGTTCACTTTGGCAGACATTATAGAAAAATGATAGGTGTGTCTCTTGCCTGTTATATGTGATGATATCTTATGTGGTCAAGTATTGTTAGTAGGGACGCAATAAATATACATTAGTATGACATGGATATAATTTTCATATTTGCTTCCCAATAATAAATATTGTTCTACACATGGAATATGGATGTTGGTTGGCATTGAAATCTATATCTGTATTTAACAAAAATGATATAGATATTGAACTAGTACAAATTACGTAGTTGAATATTCATACGCATCCATTATTGAATGATTTGAATTTGGATTTGATACAAACAGTATATTGAAAATTCAGCAAATAGTAAAACATAAAATATAGATCAATTTTCAAATACAACATTTAATATAAAAAGTTTATACAAATATATAACTACTGAGAGAGCCAATACAACTGTGTAAAATGTGAACTGATGAGGCTCTTATGTTCTGAACCTTCCAAGCTCTGCGCCTACGCACCAAAGACCCCTGACGAGTATCTCCTTCGTCAGGTAGGTTCTTGGATGGTTCTTCCGTCGTCGAATCCCCACCAGAAGTATCTTCCAGTTTCGCTACCAAGTCCGGGTGCAAATCATCCAAGGTTTCTTGAATTCCATCAAGAGTGTGAAATTGGACAGGCATGTCAGTAAAACTAATTCATTAAGAGTATCTTTTGTGAATTCAATAATGAATAGACATTTGTTTATGATATCTAATTGGTTTTTATGCTCTTGAACAAGGAAATGAGGTTACATGTTTCTCAACATATAGAATTTTGCTATATGTTCTTCGTAGTAGAATTAATGCCAATAGATGTTGAACATACATGTTTCTCAAGCCCGTTGTGCAACTGCCATTCCGTACCTCGGAAACTATTTTCCTCCAATATTCTTTGTAACTACGAGATGGAAAATTTTGAAATATTCTACTTCATTGTAGCATACTAGTGAGGTTGTATCATATGTTTATCTCCTATTTGTATAATCAATCTTTCTTTAATACTACTGAGGTTGGTATTATAGGTTGCTATGTATTTTAGGCCATTATGAAGATGTTTTGATATTTCCATTATTTTTGTGTATTCATTGATTTATTGGTTTAGGCATGTACACAGTCCTAATCTGAGCCAAATCTGTGTTTTTTTAGCTCCAAGGGTCTATGACTCTATATGCTAGTGGTTATATAATTTGACACTTTGTATTTTTTAATATATATCTTATATAAGATATTCTTCCATAATGTTGCATCCTTGTCTTTTAATTTTATCCGACAATTTTCTCAAAACACTTCTCATCTAATTCATGTTCTCCTATTTATGTATAACATTTTCGTGCTACTTTTAGTGTTTGCTCAGTCGCTCAACAAAATGCTTCAATACCAGATGGGTTGTCGACTTTTGTCATTTTCGAAGGTAAATGCTTAACGGATTATTTCGTATTTCTTTGAATCAATTACATGTTGTCATATATCAAATATTTTAGTCTTTTTTTAAGTTTAAGAATGGAGCACTAGGGGCCTCCAACATCATTTAACGTCAGTTTTGAAGGTAAATGCTTAACCCAAAATATTTATAGTATTGTACTACCTCTTTTGCTCCATCCCATGTCAGTTTTGGTGCATGAATTGTTCTTATTTTAATTTAATGCATGTGTTAAACATTGGTAAAAAAATATTGGCAGGCTTCTCTGGTTTGGATTTGTTGATAGTTGATATAGAAGCTTTGTAACTGTTCTTATGATTTAGAAGCTTCTGAAACTGTTCTTCTGAAATTTGGTACATATTATATTTTCTTATTTTTCTGGACTGATTTTTGGACTGAACAAATATATTGGCATGTCTTAATTTCATTTGCAGGTCCTTCAAAAGCATTCTGGATTTACTTAAATGATGGGCGACGACTTTTGTGATAGAAAATTTTTTGGGCGAATTTTGTGAATGTTTAATAGATGATTTAAAAACATAGTGTAGTATTTAATGTTTTGCGTTCATAATTTTGTATGTAATGGTGGAGATGATGGGTTCTTTTTGTAAGTGATGGTGTGGGTGATGTATTGTGTTTTTAATTTATTTTATAAATGATGGTAAATGATGCTTAATGTTAAGCTTTTTTGTTGTTTTCCAATTGAACATTATAGTTATATATGTATTTTTGTGGTCTTCTACTCAATGTAATATGTTTTTTCTATTTTGTAAATGATAGTAAAGAATGCTTGATGTTGTTAAGCTTTTTTTTTGTATGGGAGCTCCGACTCCTGGAGATACGTCTGAAGACAAGCTCGACAAAGGCCATGATCATATGAATTATGTTATATGTGTATTTAAATTTTCTGTTTTATAGCTGAAAAATACAGATAATAATTTCATAAGTATTACCTTTGGGACGGTTATGTAATTGTCCTAGATATAAACGACATCCTTTTGTAACGCTGGCAAATTTTTTAGGACGGATGTTATTCGTCACAAACTCTTTTATTTTGGGACTGTTTGTAACCGTCATAAACATATAATAATTCAAACTCTTTTGTACGATTAGTTTTTCGACCCTAAAACCAAATTAGGATGGTATTTTTCGTCCAAAACTTTTTGCCCCGCCACCCTAATAGCACTGTCACTTACCGTCCTAAAATTTGTCCCAAATTACAATTTAGGACTGATTTTGGTCTTCTTAAGACGGATTTTTGACGTCCCAGAAAGATACTTTTTTGTAGTGTCTAAAGGAAACAACTAAGCAAGGTTCCCCGCTGGGGCCTCTTCTGGAGCACAGACTAGGTCCTCTAAGGCAGTCCCGTAGTAGATATCACATAACATTTCTTCCTTGGATAGTGTGCCTACAACGTTATCCTGTCAGGATGGGAGCAAGTACTGATTCTACGAGCATAATATACTGAACAAGGAATGAAAAGAGATGTAAATAACAGGAAATCATGACATATGACAATCTATTATGTCAAGGATACATTTGTCATGGCGACACATGCATATATATTATTTAAAACTGGAGCAGGTACGTGATCGGTCAATAGGTATAAAATGTATCGGTATACAAGCCATAAATCTGAAATGTACATATATACAAGTAACAAGCATAGGTGTACATCCGTACAAAAATACGGGATAAGGCCTATGACAAGGTTTGCATATACAATGCGACCTTGCTCGGTACATACGTATGGAGAAGGGGGATGATTACGTACTTAACTATCAATTTCCCCCATGTTCTAGTAACTATCATGTGAGATATACAAGAGCTTTTCTAAGCATGTAAAGATACTGGGAGCAGTATAGAGTATGTGGAAGATACTGAGAGCAGTATAAAATGTAATGATATGACTTGTAGTTTTAAGAAACAGTATTTTAACATGGTTCATTCACAGTTCATTATCATATGCAGTAAATAAAGTCTGTAGGGGTACTTGCCTTGAGTAAAACAAGGATATGAGAAAGAAGGTATAAATTTCTGGTGTCCTGTCAAAATGATGTACAATCTCAGTCTCTAAGCTATGTTCAAGATTTACACTAGTGTTGTGACACGGCTCTTAATAGGATACTAGGTAAGTGATGCTCTAGCAGTCCAATATGGGGTGTTACAACATCTAAACCAACAAGTAGTGTCTCTATACTAAGGTAGGGTAAGGTCCCGATACTAACATATCCCAAAAATCCATAAAAACACACAAGTCAATATTAATCAATTAATAATTCAGACTGCACATTGTGTTCCATTGAATCAATCCTAATTTAATGAAATAATATACCAAATTGATCCTTGTTAATTATAGTAATTTATTATAATTTTTTTGGAATTTATAATCCAGTGTAAGTATTTATTAAAAATCAGTTTACAAGTGTACATTGAAAATGTGTTATGGTTTCCTATTTTTTAGACAGTGGCAAAATAGTAAATTAAATTCTGGACAAATTATATTAAATTAACTTAAATAAATATTATTTTATAATAATTTTTTGGAATTTATTCAGCATTAAAAAGTTGTCTGAAAATTTAAATATCATAAAACACAGGTTCTGGAATTAAATAAATAATTATTTATTGTATTTGTCCACGTATTTGAAATTGAACCAAAGTCCAGATACGGAAACCGAGGCCATGAACCAAGTCCAACATGACTCGACTAGACCTCGAATATGTGTTGGCTCACCCAAGTCCAATCAACCCATGCTAGGCTTGGACATAGAGTGGTTGTATTGCACAAAATACGTAAAATTGTAAATAAATACGAAATTGAATACATGTAGGTAAATAAATTTAATCACAGAAATTGAGAGCATACATATTACAGTATAAGTACTGTATTTATAAATATATATTACAGTATAGGTACTGTATTTATTACATATTACAGTATAAACACTGTATTTATAGAGCACATCTATATATTATAGTATAGGCACTGTATTTAATATTGACATAATTTAAATGACATAAATTAAATGACATAAGTGAAATAACAAGATGTAAATATATATAATTTTATATGATGTATTCCTCCAAAACACAAAAGAAAGTAATTACAAGAATTTAATATTAATAACTTCAACATTTTATCACACACACACACACACACACACACACACACACACACCACATATATATATATATATATATATATATATATATATATATATATATATATGCGACATTTTGTGCCTTCTGTATACTTGTAGTTTTCTCAGCTTGATGGAATAAAATGGGGTGTGTTTTGAAATATATATATATATATATATATATAATATATATATATATATATATTATATATCTATATATATATATATATATATATATTATATATATATATATATATAAAGGGAAATGGATTTATATAATGTATTTAACAGTATATATGTATTTATATATCCACAATATATACATATATATATAATTAATATATACACATATATACAAAAATACAAAAAAACACAAAATACCCAACCCAAAACAATAGCAAAGGGTTTTGAACCCCTGATCTTAGGCATACACACAGGGGGGTAGGGGGTTAATGCACACGCTAACCAATAGCCATCTTGGCTTACTAGTAAAGGATTAACTGAGTTAATTTTATTTGGAACTTAATGTGTATATGTATACATACGGAAATAAAAAGGAATTATTAGGTTAAGGCGGGGTTCGAACTGCTAACCTGTAATGGGGGACGCTTAAGCTCACAACGCTAACCAGTAGGTCGAGTGGGGGAATTTGCTTGAAAACTGTGGCTCCAGATATTTAATTGGAAATGGTGGCTAGGGTTTTGTTTAGTATCTCAATGCACAACCATAGGGTCTTATTTATAGAAAATTTTTGGAACCTTCCCTACAGAAATTTTATTACGAAAATGCCCATCATAAATTCCTAAAATTCTAGTGTGCCCTTTTTACCAAGTTGCCCTAATATGTAATTTACCAAAATATCCCTACAAGTTCAAAAATCGTAAAAATTCATACGACTCCAAAAGACTCCAATTAAATCGTAAAAAAATTCTAAAATTAATAGAAAAAATTTAGAACATTTTAGAACAATTTGGAGAATTTTTGGAATTGTTTTTCATTTAATGATTTTTGGAAAACATGAGTTACAAATCTACCCTCCCTAAAGAAATTTTGTCCTCAAAATTTAAGGTTTGACAGGGGCTCAAAACACGATAGTGAGTTTAGGCAAATATCTTATGCACGATCAAAGAATAATGACTAGATGTGATTAAGATAATCAAAATTGTTTAGTTACGATCAAGTTAGAATCAGGCCTAAGTATAGAATGATCAATAGGATAGGCATGATCTAATATAGGGACGATGTGATTAGACATCATTAAGAATAATCAAATGTTTGGCACGATCAAGTCCTAGAATCATGATTGTGGGGATCAAAGCCGTCTAGCCGTGCCAAATCATCTAGGTACGATCAAA
>JANAVB010014781.1:0-59173 GCA_029216955.1 Iris pallida
ACAACTCTCAGTCCATTCAATGAAGTAACTTCATCACCATCAGCAAACGTTCGAACATTCCTTCAGTACCGAACATCTTTTCAAAGCATGTTTCTCGCCAAGAAATTTCCATCTGGCTAGTACGAATGTCCATCTTTCAAGTCTGTATCAGACAACAGACTTCCTGAGATCGAATCTTCAGAAATCTCTGGTACGTTTAACACGCATTCCAGTGTCCTTGTCGGTGGTTCATAACCACTGTCTCGATCTTCAGATATTCTGCTGGGTACATGTTCGCCATCGAGACCTTCATCATAACACGGCTCGTCCTTGATAAACAGCTCCTTTGAGAGCACACATTGTCATATGCACTAGTGTCAGACCACTAGTCAGCTACCACGCTAGATAACTCAACCTGTGCAACAATAGCAACCGAGTTAAGTAATCAAAATAACCAAATTTAGCCATACCTGCTATTTTGGATTGGGCTTGGATTTGCATTCACTCCTATAGTAGCCCTTCTTGCCAGAGTTGAAGCAAGTCACGTGGGACTTGGACTTCTGTTGCTTGAACGAAGGACCCTTTGCTTTCAGATTAGTGGAGTCCTTCTTCTTGTTATGAGAAGCCACCTGCTTCCCCTTGAACTCTCTTGTCTGCACCAAGTTGGCCTTAGCCAGTTGTTTGGACAGAGAGTCCATCTTCTGTTGAGATTGTATTTCGTCTTCAACGTGGATCTCTTGTAGAACTTCCGATGCATTCTAGCATAGAAGTTGTTCCAACCAGCAAGAAATTTCGAGACTATCCCTCCAACGACAAACTTGTCGACGAGGGGCATCTTCTCATCATCCAACTTCTGGCACAACTTCAGGAATTCCTTCACTTGAGGTAGCATCGCCATCTCATCTTCGAAGAGCCACTTGTGGTACTTCTCGACGATGAAGATTTTGGACATGTTCTCATCATCTTCATATAGCTTATCCAAAGAATCCCAGATCTCTTTGGCCTTCACCTTCTTGGAATATGACCCTGCCAGAGAGTCTTCCATAGAGTTTAAGATAAGCAACTTGCAAAGGTTGTTATCTCTCCTCCACTTGAATTGCAGAGCAGTGGCCTCAGCGACCCTTCGAGCATTTTCACCTTCTGGACTTAAAGACTGAGGATCTGTCAACACATAGTCAACACTCACGAGTTGAAGATTAAGGCTGACATTTTTCTTCCAGACGTTGTAATGCTCTCCGTCAAACTTCTCAAGTTTGTTAAAACTTGTGTCGAGAAGGTTTCAACGGTTGTTTTCCATCGATTATAAATCTTGCTTTGAGATTGTTATTCCCGAGGCTTAATTTTCGATGGAAAACAGAAAATCAAAACAGTTGTCAAAATAGCAACAACGTTTCGTAGCAACACTTCAAAGAAGGTGCACTACAGAGATCCTTGGAGGATTCTGGGTAACGAAAATCTAAAGAGATTTCGTTACAACAGCAAACGAATGTAGAGCTTCTTTTAGGAAGGTACAAATCGAGTTGCTAGTAGCAGCAGCGACTGTCACGACCCGCACCCAGTGTAAGGGTACAAGTGCATAACAACGCCCAGCCTACGTCGCAGAATCGGCAGTAGAACGCTGTTCTAGGTCACTATCTAAACCAACTCACGCAATTATATAATGTACTTGTCTTAAATCTCAACTCCGAACGGAGGACAAGTATAGAAAAAATATAACTCAATCACGGTCTAAGCACGATAGGATAACACAGAATTCTATAACTAAAAAAAACAAATAAAAACTACTAAATGATAGTATCTCAAAACAACTCAAAATAAGTCAACTCTCAAATTATTACAACTCAAGTTCTAGTAAAGAAATCTAAAATAGTCTACTAAACTAGTCTCCCGATCACTCCTGAGAGTCGGGGTCAAAGGTAGCTAATCTCTCTCCAAATCCATAGTGAGTAGGGCATGCATCCTCAGGGCTAACATCTGTAATATTTTCAACAGGTCCAGTCAGGACAGGAACGAATATATCTCATCAAGTAAATCCAAGTAAACAACAAAGACTATAAAACAATTATAGACAATTATATTGATGAAGCATGGGAGTTCGAGACCGTTTAAGATGTAAAATAATAGTTAAAAAAAATAAAGAAAATAAAAGCTGTGAAACAGAATATCATGTCAATGAAGACTGTAAATAAAAGCTAGCTGAACTAGAATAATATGATATGAGTCCAGTGGTACAATATATTGCATCAATGATTCCAGTAGGGAGATTCTTTAACGGTTCTTGTGATGATTCCAGTAAGATTCTTGTGGTGATTCTAGTAAAGATTCTTGACAATACTCACGGCGTGTTTTAAAATACTGAGATCGACATGTAAACGGTTAGGGGTAATTCGACACATCACACACTGGCCAAGTGTGGGATGGCTATCGTTCTTGTATAATTCACAGGGAGGTGGTTCGAGTATTTAGGAATGTTTACATGCCTACTCAAGTATTTCCCCGTCCTACAAATATGAGTGAATCCATAACACGACGCGTAAATCGAGAAAAAATCTAGCCAGAACATGAAGGTGCTTGTAGGTGATTCTTATAGTGGTTCTTGTAATAGAGGCTAGACAAGTTGGTATGTGTATCGTATACATGAATTCCAGAAATATCAATCCGTGTTTGTAACCGAGAATCAAATAGAACTGACTAAAACTGAAATATAGAAATTGACAAGTAAATGAAAGAACTATCAGAGAATGTACTCGTCTGGCATTCCGAATGCCTGATGAGAATATGAGTCCAAACTGGAGTCACAAAGTCCTATTTAGAACAACTATAGGTTACAAAGTGTCTAATATGAAATAAGAATAGCCTACAATGCATTCTAAATAATTCTAGGTCCCTCTAGGTCAAAGTCAACCCTTGGTCAACTCTAGTCAAACTTGGTCAACTCTGGTCAAACCTGGTCAACTATAAGTCAACTAGTCCATCTACCAATTTTTAGGTTAAACACAAGTTGTCAAGTCATTCTAAGTCCGTTTGAGTCGATTTGGATCAAGTTTGACTCAAAGTTGACTTTGGTCAACTTACTAGTCAACTCGACCAAATTAGGCTCATTGGGTCAATCCTAAACTGACTCATTACTCCCTAAGTTACTACCACAACCCACTCCCGAATACTCGGACACGAGTCAGACACGCCCAGCCTACGTTGGAAGACACAACGCAGTAAACTGTACAATCTAAGGAAAACTCCAAGATACATGGTACATAAAACAACACAACTGCTATACACGTTCCCAATGTCACCACAATCCACAAGTTATTAAATATAATTAAAGGAATGCTAAATACCGGAGACATCCGGTAACCAGAATAAAATATACAAACCTGAAATCTCAATACATATACATGATACAAACTCTAAATAAAACTAGAAAATGATCTAATCTAGAGCACTACAATCTAAGTCCATCCTGAGACACGACTCAATTCTGGCTCCGGACTCTGGCCCATAAAGAAGATACAACAACATCAAGTATACCTGCAACGTATCATGTCAGGAAGAGAGCAAAGTATAACCCCAACAAGAAGCACTAAACAAAGTAAACTGAAATGCTACATAATGACCTATGATACAAGCACTGGAACATGAAACTGTAGTACATGAATAACGATGAAACTATAGTACCAGATCCAGAACAGTGAACTATAATATCAGTGTAACATGCATTTGAGATAACTATCAGAATATGTGACCGGCTGGGGTAGTATAGGGTACAAGAGCAGAAGCACATGAATAAGGGTACGACTTAGAGTCCCACGTGCACGATGTGAGACCTAAGCTATTAATCAATGCCTAGCTAATATAGGATTGGTCACATATCTGTAGTATTTCTCCACCCCAATGTATAAGTAAAGAACACTGAACAATGAACGATGAACCATGAACGATGAACTATGAACAATGAACAATCGTGTGTACAACGTGTTAATATGAGAACATGAAGCAAGACAGAAATACAGAGTAAAGAGTTCGAGTCGGTGTACTTGCCTTGCCCTTCAAACTAATGTGTTTTCAAATGTCCACCTAGAGATAAATTGGGAGCATTGATTAGGTTTACAAACGATGGTACTAACTATCTAACTATTTAAAAGTTTTTAAATACTAATCATTGAATTACTAGCTATCAATAATAATTTTGAGTTTAGTAATCCTTGTAAAATAGTTTGAATCAAGATAACATTAAATAACATTCAATTATCAAAAAGTAATATTTAGAAAATACTTTAAACTATTTATATGAAAATATTTGCTAGCTAAGGAATTATCTAAATATTAGCAAGAGTAATATATATACACATATAGATTGGCAATCTTTACTAGTTTTATTTACTATAAAGATATTTTTTGAGAATTATGCTTAATAATACTTAAACAAATAAGGAACACCAGTAAATATTTTTGGAGTAAAACATTTATATCAAAGTATAACTATCAACTACAACTAATACTAACCAATATCTATTTAAAATTTATCATTACTGAATAACATATTAATTAGTATTTTAAATATAAATTAATTACTAATCAACCTGACAATTATTACTGAATAATAATAACCCAACATATCCATCCCAAAAGTGCTTCCCTACAACCTGGTCCCAACCAGCCCAATATTAACCCAGGCCCATACTATCAGACCCAACCCGGCCCATTGGTCACACTTCTCATAATTGATCAGTTTGAACATCTACCATTCTCAGCCCATGCTTCAGAATCTAACAACATTTCACAACCCCAAGTCAAGAAAATATATACAGAGTCCAACACTAAGCTCTGCTAAACCATTGTAAAACCAACAAGTCAACATAGACATAAAACTCCAACCATACGTGCACACCTCTCTCTAATTCGAATCTCAGCCTCCAACCATATCAACTACTCAACAACTGGTTAAGCAACCAACCAGCAAAATATTCCTCATAAAGCCCAGCAAAATCTAACCTAAACTCAGCAAAATTATACACCAAACTAAATAATCTCAGTTTTGAAATACTGCTGCTCCACCCCTATACTCAATCCCAGCAATTCCACAGTAAGATTATACAGTGCAACTGAAAAATAGAAATTACACAAACTAATTGGTAATCTTCAAATAGGAAAACCCCCGCCCTTTCGTTAAACTCCCATTCCCAGCAGATCTCTTACACACGACCCCAACGTTGAATCCTCCCAGGAATGGACACGACCACTGCAGGACACGAACCCACGCAACATGCTGGACACTGCCTACGCAGGACACGGATCAATAAATACGAGCAAAAAACTGAACACGGACACCTGAACTCACCCAATCCCGACCTCAAACCTAACCAAAACTCTTATCAAATCTAGAATCAAAATAATGTAGTATTCGACATCAGGAGTTTAGACGATTACCTGAACAAAAGGAACCCAATTTGAAATGAAGATACGACCTCGATACATTGGACACGGCCTCTTCGTGTCCGGGTGTGGTTCAAGATCAATTGATTCGAGTCCCAACCGTTCCTTGATTGGATCGACCAAGAAGATCCTCGATCCTACACTTCGTATCGATTTGCTGCCAGCAATAAAATCGGCCATCGCTCACTCAGCAAAATCGAAGATAAACCAATCCAAACTTGACCGATTAAATGTAGGAAAATAAGTTGAACAAAATCGGAACTCACCTAGATGATTTATCGATCAAAGACAAAGCGATGAATTTATGGTGAGGACTTGCAGTAGAAGGGAAAAATATCGAAGACGAACCACACGCCCAGGTGCAGACTCGCTGATGTCAACCGTCTGGGTCGAACTCGTGCCGCCACGTCTAAGATCTGTTCGATGTCGGCTAACTGCGGTGAAGAAGACGTCGTCGTCGTTGCTAGGAAAGAGAAATCTGCACGTCGCTCGTCGTTAAGAGGCGGCTTCGAGTGCCACCGGGAAATGCCTCGCTGTCGATGCGGTGGAGGGGAGCCTCGCCATGGCTGGCTCCTCCATGAATTTAGGGTTAGGTCAAAGAAATTTGGGGGAAGGAGGAAAAGGGGGATGGGAATTTGGGGCTGTTCTCGAATTTTCTGAACAGGAAAGAAATGAGAAAACCGAGAGAGAAAGAACTTGACTTAAATAGAAATTTGGGAAGAAGGTGTATTTACAAAAAAAAACATTTAACAATCAGTCTTTTTGCGAAATGGAAACAAAAGTTTGTTAGAGGTTGTTAGGTTTATTAAGAAATTAGTTACAAGGTGGTTAGAATCTTGGAGAGCACTCCAACTAATGCTAGGGTCTTCTCCTCAATTCAATGACCAAAATTTAAATTCATAAAATTATAAGGAGACTCTTATTAATCAGAAAATGTACTATTCCACAAAATAACTCAAATATAATATTTTTAAAATTTAAAATACCAAAAATATCCAAAATTCATAAAATTGGGGAAATTGGGGTTACAGATCTTCCCTCCTTAGAAAAATTTCGTCCTCGAAATTTTATGGTCATGATTAAGCACGATAAAAATAATCAAATACAAAATTTAAAATTGGCACGATTTAAAGTAGTACAAAGTGATAGTCATGGAAAACACGATTAAAGGATGATAGTCTCAATAGTATCTGGCAATCATACATATCTGGAGTTACTTTCCCTACAATTCCTGCCCTGCCAGTATGTATCTGGCTGCAGTGAACCTTTGGTTCCATGGCCCAGATAATAATAGATTACCAAAATATTCTATCAACTATATCTGACATTGTCGAAACAACTCAAGAAAAATCTTTATGAATTTAGGACATAGCTTCAATAATATCCGAAAACCTATGAATACCTAAAATTATTTCGACTTAGAGCACATGTCTCGCCAGTGCGCAGCTGGCTGCAGTGAACCCGTGGTCTCCATAGTCCAGATAAATGACTACAGTGCGCATCTACTACATCATAGTAGGTCATTGAATACTCTCTTAACTTTATCCATAGAAATTTCAAAGGAGTTTACGAAAATTCAAACGAGTTCTAAATCCTAATCATGATGGAAGAAAAGTTATATGTTCTTTAGTAAAAAGGAGTTACTGAGAAACAATAGTGGGACAAGGAGATTACAGAAACAAATCTCGAATAGGGAACAAAGCCTTGAACAGCAAACAAGAAAGTTTTTAGGAAACATTTTAGGTGCTAAAAGAAAATTCAAGGAAGGCTCAAATATTAATAACCAAATATTCTACCAACAATATATAAATAATAAACTTAGAAGCCCCAAGTGCAGAAAATCGATAACCTCGGTGTTGCGTATCTGAATCATCCTGAAAAATAGAAAACTGGTTAAATACGGCCTAAACTATAAGCAACTTAGTAAAACTATAACCATTTTCCACGGATTCTATGCTGTGATGAGTTTTCCTTAGTTTCGTTGGTCCCCCAATAGTACACTATAGCCTAATTAGTACCATTAGGACAGACCTGCATGGGCCACCACTAAAAATATGTCACGACCCACTCCCGAATACTCAGACACGAGTCGGACACGCCCAGCCTACGTTGGAAGACACAACGCAGTAAGCTGTACAATCTAAGAAAAACTCCAAGATACAGGGTACATAAAATAACACAGCTGCTATACATGTTCCCAATGTCACCACAATCCACAAGTTATTAAATATAATTAAAGGAATGCTAAATGCCGGAGACATATACGGTAACCAGAATAAAATATACAAACCTGAAAACTCAATACAATATACATGATACAAACTCTAAATAAAATTAGAAAATGATCTAATCTAGAGCATTGCAATCTAAGTCCATCCTGAGACACGACTCCATTCTGGCTCCGGGCTCTGGCCCATAAAGAAGATACAACAACATCAAGTATACATGCAACGTATCCTGTCAGGAAGAGAGTAAAGTACAACCCCGACAAGAAGCACTAAACAAAGTAAACTGAAATGCCGCATAATGACCTATGATACAAGCACTGGAACATGAAACTGTAGTACATGAATAACGATGAAACTATAGTACCAGAAACAGAACAATGAACTATACTATCAATGTAACATGCATTTGAAATAACTATCAGAATATGTGACCGGCTGGGGTAGTACAGGATACAAGAGCACAGGAGCACATGAATAAGGGTACGGCTTAGAGTCCCACGTGCACGATGTGAGACCTAAGCTATTAATCAATGCCTAGCTAATATAGGATTGGTCACATATTTGTAGTATTTCTCCACCCCAATGTACAAGTAAAGAACACTGAACAATGAACGATGAACTATGAACAATGAACAATCGTGTGTACAACGTGTTAATATGAGAACATGAAGCAAGACAGAAATACAGAGCACAGAGTTCGAGTCGGTGTACTTGCCTTGCCCTTCAAACCAATGAGTTTTCAAATGTCCACCTAGAGATAAATTGGGAGCATTGATTAGGTTTACAAACGATGGTACTAACTATCTAACTATTTAAAAGTTTTTAAATACTAATCATTGAATTACTAGCTATCAATAATAATTTTGAGTTTAGTAATCCTTGTAAAATAGTTTGAATCAAGATAACATTAAATAACATTCAATTATCAAAAGTAATATTTAGAAAATACCTTAAAACTATTTATATGAAAATATTTGCTAGCTAAGGTATTATCTAAATATGCGCAAGAGTAATATATATACACACATAGATTGGCAATCTTTACTAATTTTATTTACTATGAAGATATTTTTCGAGAATTATGCTTAATAATACTTAAACAAATAAGGAACACTAGTAAATATTTTTGGAGTAAAACATTTATATCAAAGTATAACTATCAACTACTACTAATACTAACCAATATCTATTTAAAATTTATCATTACTGAATAACATATTAATTAGTATTCTAAATATAAATTAATGACTAATCAACCTGACAATTATTACTGAATAATAATAACCCAACATATCCATCCCAAAAGTGCTTCCCTACAACCTGGTCCCAACCAGCCCAATATTAACCCAGGCCCATACTATCAGACCCAACCCGGCCCATTGGTCACACTTCTCATATTTGATCAGTTTGAACATCTACCATTCTCGGCCCATGCTTCAGAATCTAACAACATTTCACAACCCCGAGTCAAGAAAATATATACAGAGTCCAACACTAACCTCTGCTAAACCATTGTAAAACCAACAAGTCAGCATAGACATAAAACTCCAATCATACGTGCACACCTCTTTCTAATTCGAATCTCAGCCTCCAACCATATTAACTACTCAACAACAGGTTAAGCAACCAACCAGCAAAATATTCCTCATAAAGCCCAGCAAAATCTAACCTAAACTCAGCAAAATTATACACCAAACTAAATAATCTCAGTTTTGAAATACTGCTGCTCCGCCCCTATACTCAATCCCAGCAATTCCACAGTAAGATTATACAGTGCAACTGAAAAATAGAAATTACATAAACTAATTGGTAATGAATTCAAATATGAAAACCCCGCCCTTTCGTTAAACTCCCATTCCCAGCTGATCTCTTACACACGACCCCAACGTTGAATCCTCCCAGGAATGGACACGACCACTGCAGGACACGAACCCACGCAACATGCTGGACACTGCCTACGTAGGACACAGATCAACGAATACGAGTAAAAAACTGAACACGGACACCTGAACTCACCCAGTTCCGACCTCAAACCTAACCAAAACTCTTATCAAATCTAGAATCAAAATAATGTAGTATTCGACGTCAGGAGTTTAGACGATTACCTGAACAAAAGGAACCCAATTTGAAATGAAGATACGACCTCGATACATTGGGCACGGCCTCTTCGTGCCCGGGTGTGGTTCAAGATCAATTGATTCGAGTCCCAACCGTTCCTTGATTGGATCGACCAACAAGATCCTCGATCCTACACTTCGTATCGATTTGCTACCAGCAATAAAATCGGTCATCGCTCACTCAGCAAAATCGAAGATAAACCAATCCAAACTTGACCGATTGAATGTAGGAAAATAAGTTGAACAAAATCGGAACTCACCTAGATGATTTATCGATCAAAGACAGAGCGATGAATTTATGGTGAGGACTTGCAGTAGAAGGGAAACATATCGAAGATGAACCACACGCCCAGGTGCAGACTCGCTGATGTCAACCGTCTGGGTCGAACACGCGCCGCCGCGTCGAAGATCTGGTCGATGTCGGCTAACTGCGGTGAAGAAGTCGTCGTCGTCGTCGTCGTCGTCGTTGCTAGGAAGGAGAAATCTGCACGTCGCTCGTCGTTAGGAGGCGGCTTCGAGTGCCACCGGAAAATGCCTCGCCGTCGATGCGGTAGAGGGGAGCCTCGCCATGGCTGGCTCCTCCATGAATTTAGGGTTAGGTCAAAGAAATTTGGGGGAAGGAGGAAAAGGGGGATGGGAATTTGGGGCTGTTCTCGAATTTTCTGAACAGGAAAGAAATGAGAAAACAGAGAGAGAAAGAACTTGACTTGACTTAAAGGGGGTGTTTGGTATGCGGAATACTATATAGTCGAAAATTTAATATTTCTGGGAATCAAATTCCAAAGAAGTAAATTTTTTGAAAAATTATATTCCCATGTTTGGTGACAATATAAATATTCCCGGAAAAAAAAAATAAAAAAAAATAATAACGAAAAAAATAAACAAATATAAAAAAATCGATAAAAACGACAAAAAATCGGTAAAAACGAAAAAAGGTATGACAAAAAATCGGTAAAAACGACAAAATAACAAAAAACGAAAAAAAAAAACGATAAAAACGACAAAAAATCGGTTAAAACGACATAAATGACCAAAAAACGACAAAAAATGTATAAACGGCAAAATATAACAAAAAATGGTAAAAACGACAAAAATAACCAAAATATGACAAAAACGACATAAAATCGGTAAAAACTACAAAAAAAAATCAAAATGCGGCAAAAACGACAAAAAAAACAACAAAAAAATCGGTTAAAACGACAAAAAATAACAAAAAAATCGGTTAAAAACGACAAAAAAATCGGTTAAAAACAACAAAAATCGGTTAAAACGACTAAAAATAACCAAAAAGCGACAAAAACGAAAATAATCGATAAAAACGACAAAGAAGGACAAAAAAATCGGTTAAAACGATAAAAAATAACCAAAAAGCGACAAAAAATCGGTAAAAGCGACAAAATGACAAAAAACGACATAAAATCAGTAAAAATGACCAAAAAAACGACAAAAAACGACTAAAAATCGATAAAAACAACAAAAAGAGTTACAAGAACGACAAAAAAATCGCTTAAAACGACAAAAATTGTCAAAAAAGCGACAAAAATGACAAATTGGGTAACAACGACAAAAAATAATAAAAAGTGACAAAAAAGGCAAAAAATGGGTAAAAACGACAAAAAAATCGCTTAAAATGACAAAAAATTGGTAAAAACGACAAAAATGACAAAAAAGCGATAAAAACGACAAAAAAAGAAAAAATGTTCAAAACTAATCAAAATTGATCAAAAAAGAAGAAAAACTTTAGACAATTTTTTTTTTGCCCGGACAAAAAAAAAATAACCCACCTATTCTCAAGGGATAGAATTCCCATGTTTTGTGGGTAAACTATTTACCCGGGTATTTATAATTTCCGGAAATAAATTTTTTATAAACCAAACAAACGTGGTAATAGATTTCCATCTTAAATTTTCTCGGGAATAAAAAAAAATACCTCGTACCAAACGCCCCCAAAGAGAAATTTGGGAAGAAGGTGTATTTACAAAAAAAAACATTTAACAATCAGTCTTTTTGCAAAATGGAAACAAAAAGTTTGTTAGAGGTTGTTAGGTTTATTAAGAAATTAGTTACAAGGTGGTTAGAATATTGGAGAGCACTCCAACTAATGCTAGGGTCTTCTCCTCAATTCAATGACCAAAATTTAAATTCATAAAATTGTAAGGAGACTCTTATTAATCAAAAAATGTACTATTCGACAAAATAATTCAAATATAATATTTTAAAATTTTAAAATACCAAAAATATCCAAAATTCATAAAATCGGGGAAATTGGGGTTACAGTTACTCCCAATAACAGACACATATATACTTATACATACATACATACATATATATACACATATATACAAACATACATACACACACACACACACACACACACACACACACACACACACACACACACACATATTTATATATATATATATATATATATATATATATATATATATATATATATACATAGGCTTGCAAAGAAGAGGGGAAAAGAGAGTGTGTGTGTGTGAAGGAGCTGCTGTTGGCTAAAACTGAGATTAACTCTCAAAATCATTTAGCTATATATATATATAAGTCTATATATATATATTAACAACTTACACACACACACACACACATGTAGAAGCATGGAAAATAACAGAAGAAGTCCATGCGGCTCAAAATAGAAGAAGCCCATGCGGCTTAAAGCAGAAGGAGCCTCATGCGGCTCAGGAATTTATCAGAGCCTCATGCGGCTCAGAAACCCTTCAATAACCCCATGCGGCTCAGGCGAGAATCACGTGACCCTATGCAGCTTTACAGCTGGCCATGAAGTGACTGCTCCCATTAAATGCTCTGACATAAAGTAATAACTCTGACATTAAAGCTGAAATGATGAACTTCGATGTGATGGCGTATTCCTCGGGAAACAGAGAAAATCTCCTCTACAGCTGGCACGATCCACCAACTACAAAGCCCCCTATGCGGCTGCCACCAACCCATGCGGCTGATGCTCGCATGCGGCTCGGAGCGGGAAGACCCTTGTCATGCGGCTCAAATTATGAACAGTCACCCTATGCGGCCGCTGTTCTCATGCGGCTCGGGTCATGAGGATCATCTCCATGCGGCTCACGCCCATGCAGCCTTGATACGTGGCAAGTCCTATGCGGCTCAATTGGAAACCACTCCTATGCGGCTCAAATTATGAGAAGTCACCCATCCGGCTGCCACCTTTACGCAGTCCAAAACCTAAGAAGGTACCCTCATGCAGCTTTGACACGTGGCAGAAAATCAGTTTCCCACGTGGCACTAAATCAATCAAGAGTCATCAACAAATCCCAACAACCTGATTTAGTGCAATCATCATAATTACCCGAATCAAAGCAGATTTATTACAATCGCGACACGTGGCAGGAGATTCGAGCTTCCAAAGATTCATGACAATCAACATTAAATGCCCGTACGAATTTGACACAATAAACATTAATTGTCCAGATTCACTGCAATCAAGATTAGTGGTCCAGATTAATTGCCAACAAAATAGGATCAAGGAAAATGGCAATTAAATCCCCAAGCTGCCGACTTTTTAGGGTAATCATTACAAACCCTAATGATGACACCCTACTCCTATAAATAGCAAGGTGCTATTCCCTTGCAAAAGGATCCCCGATAAAAAACCAAAAAAATATAGCAAGGTGTCATTCCCTTGCGAAAGAGATCTTCTCCAACCGGCTGGACACACAGAGGGACAAAGGCGCGCACAGAAGAGTCTTCCCATCTTGAGAGCAGTTCTTCACCGGTGCCAAGGCTACGTCTGATCGTCCAAGGAGTAAGGCAGAGCGGCCGTCGCTTTCCCGAGCCTCTATCGTCACCCTCCAGAATCAAAAATAAACAATCGTACTTAGATTGATGTACCTAGGTTTTCGTCCCTAGACTTTTTTTGTACGAGCGAGTTTGTATTGTGAAGTAAAAGTCCAGTCCTCCGATATAATTGTTCTATTCTTTTATAATCAATGGCAAACACGATGGCGACTCTGCTGGGGACTAACTTCTCCATGGCTGAGGAGTTGGTGATGCAATCAGACGCAACCAAACTTGGCCCCACTCAACAAACGCTGGTCGCCCGGTTCAACCAACAGGCGTTTGAAGAAATGCTCTCCGACGGAAGTGCTGGCCCGGTTCAGCGGCGAGCCCGCACAAAGAAGGCCCGCAGGGAGTGGAGACCCAAAAATTTTGCTCCACCCCAAGTTCTCGAAGAAGTATTCTCTGTTGCCCGAGACAACGGAGAAGTCTCGCCTGCGGCCCCACTTCAGATCACAGAAGACTCTGCTGTCCCCAAGTCCGGCAGAAGAAAATACTATGATGTCGGACTTGCAGGGGCAAAGAGGAACTCTGTGCAATCCAAGCCGCATAAGGGCGCCAGCCGCATGAAGGCTCATACGGCCGCAACTGTCAACCGCATGCAGAAAGCCCCTGCGGCCAGAACTTCCAGCCGCATGCAGACAGCCTGCACGGCCATGACTTTCAGCCGCATGCAGAAAGCCCATGCGGCCAGAACTTTCAGCCGCATGCAGACAGCCTGCATGGCCACGACTTCTCGCCGCATACAGAAAGTTCATGCGGCCACAAAGGATAGCCGCATGCAGACAGCCTGCACGGCCACACATACCAGCCGCATGCAGACAGCCTGCACGGCCACCGATCCCAGCCGCATATCATCTTTCCCATGCGGCTCACGGTCAGTCTTTGACCGCCTCTCATACGGTCCCGACGATGAAGGCTCTCTGGAGCATGTGCCAGACTCTGTTGTAACTAGCTTGGACTCTTCCTACTACTCACTCTCAGGTGCTAGAAGGAAGAAGTCTCAGGCAGCGCGGGCTCGACGAGCTCAGTCGACTGTCCCAACTTCTGACTACCAGGGCATCCCGCTGATTATTACTCGGGCCTCTGATGGAAAGTTGTACAGAACTACCCGTATCCAGCTCCCGGCGGCGAACGAACGGGATAGTTATCAAGAATCTTCCAACAAGGATCAGGGGCAAGTACTCACGCTACCCTCACATCAGGGAGCAGGCAGGAGGCCAACACACTCATGTGCTCAGGACTCTCCAGCCCACAAAGCAGGTGACTTGCGTAATGCGACTCTTCACAAGCGCAAGGAAAGAGACGAAGATTTGACGTGCAAAGAGTCCTGTCAAGGACATCAATGCACCCAAGTCATAGTCAACTGCTGCTGCAACAAGGCAGCAGCACAAAAAGACCGAAGGTCCGTCTTCCAAAGGCTACAACACCCAAGCTTAGAAGACGAGGCGCTTCTCGTCGCCTCTTGCAATTCTGCTATGAAAATTCCTGGCAGCGGAAGAGGAAAGAAAACAAATGTCTCCAGCCCAAAAATTTTAACCGGCGTAACCAAGAAAATTTCTTCTAAACGGTTGTCTACCACCGTTGCAGGAGGAGTTTACCAAGGTACCCGCTCAAAAATGAAATCTGCCACACTGGAAGATTTGTCCACATCTATTGGAGACACTAGAGCCGGGGGTAGCATTCCTCCAAATATCCATAACAACCCGGTGTTCCAAGAAGATAATCCAGGGGAAATGGTTTACCCAACAAATGCAGCAGATCCCGACGTCCCCGAGAACGTCCACAATTCTCAAGACGAGGCAAGCTCTGAAGCTGGGGGTACCACCCTTTCTGAGTCCGAACCAGAGGAGAACATCCCCACATACCCTGACGACTTCTCTGTATGAGGGTACGACTCAGAGGGCACGTCCTCTTCCGTTCCTTCTATCTCTCCTCATGTGAGGACGGTGTTCATGACGGAAAGCAATTAAGAGGGTCCCAGTGATCGCCACCGCATCGACACCCTGGAGGCCATACTGCATGCCTTGGTCAAATCCGTGGACGAGATCAAAGCGGCCCTTCCAACTCTCCAAGGAAGAACGCCTGGCCAAACAAGCTTTGGTCCCGCGGTCAATGCGGACTCGAACTCAGCTGCACCAAACCCAGGCGATAATCCTCCTGAAATATCGGCTCCCACCGCTGCAGACGAAGCTAGAGAGGCAAAAAGAGAGGTCCAAGAGCTCTGGGCTATGTTCCAAGCCCGAAAAACTTGCCAAGACCTCAGGATACGGTAACCGTATCCCGCTGCGTAGAGAGATGTTCCCTTCCCACCAAAATATAAACCATTCCACATCAATCCATATGATGGGAAGACATCTGCAAGCAGGTACATCACCTACTTCGAAGTCACAACCGACCATCTGCCTCATGACGACGCCATCCTTACGCGACTGTTCATCAGAGCCTTGGAAGGGGTCGCCTTCGACTGGTACCGCAACTTGCCGGACAATTGCATCCACTCCTTCACCAGCTTCAAACGCATGTTCCTAGAGAGGTTCTATGAAGTAGGACAAGACGTGACAATGTCCACTCTCATGGACGTTGTTCAGGGAGAAAAGGAGCTAACAAGAAATTATATCGAGCGGTTTTGCCAAACCGCGATGAAGCTACCTTCTGGCAACCCTGATTCCTCTTTGATTGAAATTTGCCAAAAGAGACTGCTTCCCACAATCAGCCTCTGGATGGGCGAAAGTCAATTTAAGGATTGGAAGACGTTCATCATCAGTGCCACTAGTGCAGAAGACAAGGTGAAGAAAGCTCGCGAACTGGGATTGCACATATCGGAAGAAGAAGACAAGGGCAAACGCCCTAACGTCAACAACAACAATGGTGGTAATTCCTCCAGCAACCGAGACAACAAGGGCAAGCAGGCTATGGTGGCCGACACAGCCCAAAAGCCCGAATCGACACCGGCAGAAAAGCAGTGGCCTCAGATGACCTACTCCTTCGAGGATGGCCATGTTAAACCCATCTTAGTCATGCTCATCCAGGGAGGACGAATTCAGCTTCCTCCTCCCAGGCGTGAGCCTCGTCTTGCATATATGGAGAGCCCCAAGTACTGCCACTATCATCGCTATGTCCACCATGCTACACATGATTGCTACCAACTGAAGCGATATATCCAGCATCTCATCGATTCTAAGGCCCTAGCCATTGATTTCGAAGAGGTGACTGTAGCAGCCAACATGGTGTCAGTACAATTTGGCAGCTTTCCTCCGACAAAGACTCAAGACGGAGTAGTACCTGTCCCCCGACCAAGGATGGAGGTCGCTAACCTTCCACCTCCCCGAGACCAAGCTGCTGGTCTAGTGCCCCTTACCACATCACGAGGGGAGATCATGTGGGTCCATCCGGACTTGGTACCTGAGGTGACTCAGTCTGTGCCTCCCTCCACCAGCAAGAAGAAGAATGGGAAAGTCAAATCATGCCGCACGATCTCGATAGAGGTCGAAGAAGCTACTGCTGTTGTTATCCGCTCCGACGCACAAACCCAATCTCCACCGGGTAACTCAGCTGAGGACCATCAGCCGACAGCCGCTGATGCTCCCGGACCTTCGTAGCCTTCGACGACCGACAAGCCTAGGCCGAAGAAGACTCGCTTCGACAAACCACTCCGAAGGAAGACGCCTCACGGGATGGAGAGGCCGTATAACTTTGACATCTTGGCTCAATTGGCCAACACACCGGCCAAACTATCGCTATACGAACTCCTGAGACTCTCCAAGGATGTCCGCATCGCACTAAGCGAAGCACTCCAGAATGCCGACGCATAACTGGCTCAGTCCAATCTCACTGGGGAGGACTCGTCGGCGGATCTCCAGGACAGCGCTTGCACAGGGTCAATGCCAAACTTTGTCTTCACTCCACAGGATATGCTTATCAAAACTAACCTGCACGATCGCCCTCTGTATTATACTGTGTATATTGGCGATATCAAGGTCGATCGGATGCATATTGACCCTTGGTCCTCCATAAGCATCATTTCGAAGATCCTACTACACCATCTGCGCATCCCAATGCATCGTCTGACGCCGAAAAGCACCGTCATCAGCGGTTTCAATTCGGGCAGGAGCTACCCGATCGGGAAGATTCGCCTAAAGTGCTAAATCGGCGACCTTCAGTCAGAAGTAACCTGTTATGTTATAGATGCGGACACTTCCAACAATATTCTCCTGGGGCATCATTGGATACACGATTACATGATCGTGCCTTCCACACTGCACCAGTGCTTCAAGTACGTCGACAAGCACGGCTTCGTGAGAACAGAATTTGCCGATATCGATCCATTCAAAGGGGTCGAATCCTACTACTCAGACTCATGCTTGTATGAGAAGTCGAAGAAGCATCTCGCCGAAGGAGATACTCAAGCTCAAACTGAGGCAGCATCTGGATCAGAAGAACCTATGACAATCCACCTCCAAGCCCGCAAGCCTGGCATAACTGCACCCCTTACAGTCACTCTGCGTAAGGACGCGATTAGCCTCTCTGCACAGGAGAAACAGATGATAATCCGATTGCCAAGGTCTGGCCAAGCGCCAAGACCCACGACAGAACCACTGACAATCAGGCTGTTTAAAGTTAACCAGCAACAAGCAGAGGAGCTCAATCCCTCTGTCAAGCCGATGACAATTCGTCTTTCCAGAATGAATCGACAACCGAGCACTAAGCCAGGGACCACTAGCCAGCCAACAACTCTCCGCTAGCTCGGCACCGAGCACCAAGCTGGGGGTAGCTAGTATGCCAACAACTCCACGTTCTGCTCCATCCATGGAGCCCTTGATAATCAAGTTGCCCAAGTCATCCTCTCAGTCTGCATTTATACAGGGGGTGGCTGAAGAAAAATCAGAGCTGGCCAAGTATGTGGCTGCTTACACCGATGTTCCATCCGCAGATGATGTAATCCCACTGGAAAAGATACCTTATTTCATCAATAAAGGGCTATCTTTGAATTACCTCGAGCTTAATAAGCTTTGTACAATGTATGCTATGGAACACGGTATAGGCGCCCACATGCACACACAAGTGACAAATGTCTACACCGCAAACCAACTTACCCCAGTGGAAAACGCTTACCGCATAATCGAGGGAGGGGATCACCCAATCATCTTCGGCCGAAAGAACGATCCACGGCCCTTCAAGATAGAAGAAGTTGAGCTCGAACCCGACACCGGGAGGTTGCCCCTTTATCTGTATAGTTCCCAATCCAAGTACCTTATACAAAAACAAGGGTATGATCTAGAAGCTACACCAGGCTTGAACTACGGCACCGGACGGCGATTACCCTTACAATCGCCGGTCCCGACTGGGAAACCACGAGACTACTACAACAAAACCAGTTGCGGGCTGGGTTATGTCACACCGACAACAACCCCTGAAAGCTCAGACGAGGAATACGACTGGCGTTCACACTCAACCGGATCACCCACTTCCGATTCAGATGTCAGCATCGGGGATATGCTCAGGCAAGTCTGGTTCGTCAATATGGTATTTATCGACGCCTACGAAGAAGATGAAGACATTCCCGAACTTCTTGAGCTAGAGCCATGGGCACAACAACTAGATGCGCAGTGAGAGAAGCGGTTCGAACAAAGAGAGCCTCCCACTGAGGATGAGGTTGTACAAGTCGATCTCGGTAATGAGTCCTCTCCAAAGCTCATCTTCGTCAGCAAAAATCTGACAGACGAAGAGCGAGAATCACTACTGCAACTCGTCAAAGAATATATCGACGTGTTCGCCTGGAGCTACGAAGATATGCCGGGACTGAACCCCGAGATTGCACTTCACAAACTCAACATCCGTCCGGACGCAAAACCAGTCAAGCAACAACAACGTCGGTTCCGTCCTGACGTCATGAATGCCATTGAAGCCGAGGTAAACAAACTGATAGTCAGCGGCTTCATCCATGAGGAACAACATCCTGACTGGGTCGCCAACATAGTTTCAGTCCTCAAGAAGAGTGGAAAGATTCGAATCTGCATCGACTTTCGCAATCTGAACGAGGCGTATCCTAAAGATGAGTTCCCTCTCCCTATCACGGACATTATGATTGATAACACCTGCGGCTTCGAGCGCATGTCATTCATGGATGGTTTCTCGGGATACAACCAAATCAATATATCTTCCGACGACGAGAAGCACACATCATTCCGAACACCAATTGGCACATACTGCTACACAGTTATGTCTTTCGGTTTAAAGAACGCTGGCGCCACCTATCAAAGAGCTATGAGCATCATCTTTAGAGACCACTTGCACAAGACAGTGGAATGCTACGTCGACAACATCGCCGTCAAAAGCCGCTCGAAGGAAGATCATCTGCATGATCTGAGGACAATGTTCGACCTAATACGAGCGCACAATTTGAAAATGAACCCCACAAAATCCTTCTTAGGCGTATCCAGCGGGAAGTTCTTGGGTTTCATCATTACCTCCCAGGGTATCCACGTAGACCCTGAGAAGACGAAGGCAATCATGGAGATGGGTCCCCCGAGAAATCTCCGTGAACTCCGAGGCCTTCAAGGGAGGCTGGCCTACATCAGGAGGTTCATCTCTAACCTCTCCGGGCGATGTCAACCATTCACCCACCTCATGAAGAAGGGTGTTTCATTCGTATGGGATGAAGAATGCCAGCGCACCTTCGAAAGCATCAAAGAATATCTGACGAACCCTCCAGTTCTGGTAGCCCCGATTGCTGGAAGACCATTCTTGCTCTACGTACGAGCAATAGAACATTATCTCGGCGCCCTGCTAGCACAAAACAATGACGCAGGCCATGAGCAAGCTATATATTACCTCAGCCGAATGATGATGGGGCCGGAGCATCGATACACTGCCGTAGAGAAAGAGTGCCTAGCTCTGGTTTTCGCCATTCAGAAGACGCGACACTACGTCACAGGACAAACCATCTACGTCATATCAAGAGTTAACCCCCTCAGGGTCCTTATGACTAAGCCAGGTGCGCTCAGCTCTCGCATCGCTACCTGGGCGATATTACTGTCCCCCTACCACATGATCTTCGTCCCACAAAAGGCTGTTAAAGGTCAAGCTCTGGCAGACTTTTTAGCAGCTCATCCAGGTTCGGAGTCAACCAAAATAGACGAAGAGATTCCAGACGAGGTCGCTAATTCAAATATGGCCTCCCATGGTACCATATGGCGGATGTTCTTCGACGGCGCTTCTAGAATCGGGCCCAAGGGCAACATCGTCGTTGGAGTCGGAGTAGTGCTGATTTCTTCCACCGGGTTGGTGATCAATCGAGCTTATTCCCTCACAGAGCCCTGTTCAAACAATGTGGTCGAGTACAATGCTTTGGTCATTGGTCTCTGACTTGCAAAAGAGCTGGGGGTAGAGCACCTTGAAGCATACGGCGATTCACAGCCAATCGTCAATCAGATCTGGGGCTTATACGAAGTCTGCCATGAGGACATGATCCCCTACCACCAAATAGCAATCGACATCATCTCGTCCCCGGAGGGGTTCTTCATAGAGCACGTTCCCAGGCTCCAAAACATTGAAGTCGATGCCCTAGCAGGTCTTGCCGCTTCCTTAGCAGTTCCGAATCATGCTCATCATCTGGTTGACATCATAGGCCGTAAGTTGGTCTGTCCCAGGAATAATGTTCAGTGTGCCGAGAGCTACTCCGCTCTGACAGTCGACAAAGCGCCAGACTGGAGACGACTGTTCATTGACTTCGTAGTCTACGACATCCTGTCGGAGAGTCCGAAGGAAGCCACTTCTATTAGAAGACGTTCCTTCAGATTCTTCTACGATACAGAGACAAAAATGATATATCGGCGATCATACGATGGATTACTGCTTCGATGCCTGTCAAATACAGAGGCCAAAGAAGCTGTACATGAAGCTTACGACGGCATCTGTGGGGCCCATCAGCCTGGCCCGAAACTACAAGATCGCCTTCGTCGAATGGGCTACTACTGGCCCATGATGGTTGCAGACGCAATGGACTATGCACGAAAATGCAAAGCCTGTCAAGTCCACGCAGATTTCATCCACCAGCCATCCGAGTTTCTACACCCGACGGTGGCATCCTGGCCCTTCGAAGCATGGGGAATGGACATCATCGGTCCGATCACTCCGTCTTCGTCCCGAGGACATCGCTTCATACTCGCAATCACAGATTACTTCTCCAAATAGGCGGAGGCTATTCCGCTGGCAGAAGTGAAGACTTCAAACGTGATCAGCTTCCTCAAGCATCATATTATCTATCGCTTTGGACTGCCCCGAAGGATCATCCATGATAATGGTCCGCAGTTCGCAAGCCACGTTTTCTATCGATTTTCCGACAAACACCGAATCCAGAATATTACTTCAATACCATACAACCCAGCGGCTAATGGTCTGGCTGAAGCATTCAACAAAACAATCATCAAGCTTCTCAAGAAGTTCGTATCATCAAACAAACGCGACTGGAATGAAAAGCTCGGCGAATGCTTATGGGCGTACCGTACTACAGTACGGACTGCCACCGGGAACATACCATTCTCTCTGGTATACGGAAGTGAGGCAATTCTCCCACTGGAGACTCAAATCCCCTCACTCCGTGTCGCTCTTACCTATCGATTGACGACAGATGATAATCACCATCGCCGACTACAAGAGTTAGAGGCCCTAGATGAGAAGCGTCTGTTAGCTCAACAACGAATCGAGCTGTACCAAGCGCGTATCTCTGGACCTTCAACAAGAAGGTTAAAATCAGAACTTTCTAAGTGGGCGATCTCGTTCTGGCAGTTCGGAGGCCGATGGTTATGACTCACAAAACCGCCGGCAAGTTCCAGCCAAAGTGGGAAGGCCCGTTCATCATCGATGCTGTATTCTCCAATGGAGCTTACCGCCTCACAAAACAAAATGGAGACTTGCTCATGTTGCCCATCAACGACAAGTTTCTAAAGAAGTATTACGTCTGAAATGACATCTGCTAGGGTGTTGAGTTATGTGCCCTGTGGTACCGCTGAATTCATACCCCGACTACAAATCTGCCAGGGTGTTGAGTTATGTGCCCTATGGTACCGCTGAATTCACACCCCGACTACAAATCTGCCAAAGTGATGAGTTATGTGCTCTATGGTACCGCTGAATTCACACCCCGACTATAAATCTGCCAAAGTGATGAGTTATGTGTCCTATGGTACCTCTGAATTCACATTCCGACTACTAATCTTCCAGAATGACGAGTCATGTACCCTCTAGTACCGCTGAACTTACATTCTGATCCCATATCTCCAGATTATCGAGTTATGTACCCGCAGGTACCGCTGAACTTATACTCTGGTCACTACAGATAAATTTATATCACGTCTTTTAGGTGGTAAGTCATGTATGATTATACCTCTGAACTTTCCTCCTAAAAGAGCTCCCTCCTTATGATCCAATACCCGCACTTTCAGTGCACAAACAGGGTAACAGATCCACAAATTTCCTGAAACAACCACGTCGATGTTACCTCTGAGTTGTTCCCCTTCCATAAAAAATAAACCGCCCTTCACATAGAACTTCCACGTCCTCATTACCTCTGAGTTGTTCTATGCACCCTTCATGGAGCCCACTCCTGCCATGTTCTTATTACCTCTGAGTGGGAAGGCTCCATCGAAGAAACCCTCATATTTACCACGTCCTCATTACCTCTGAGTAAGTATGTTGGTTCTCTCTCGACTTATTATCCGTAACAAAAAAAAACCCAGGGTACGCCAAGGATAATAGGTCCACAAAAAAAATCTCCCATTGGGACAACTACTACAAACAAAGAATAGAGCGAATGTATTCCGGTCATTCAAAATCAGTTACATTCACATGACTACATCTCATGAACATGCCAGAAAAGTTCTCTATTATTTCATTCAGACGAGAAGAAAAAAGATTACATTGACGTCCAAAAGAAGCAAAATACAAACTGCAGCTAAAGACAGACAGGAATATCAAGACAAAAGACGGACATTTGTGAGAGCCCACGAATCCAAGTTGCGGGGGCGCATATACCAATCCCTCAACCATTTTACATATGAAGGATGTACTTGAGCAAAATACTCGTCCGAAGTAGGAAGGTCAGGACTCCCAGTACTACCGTCGTCAGACTGGGGCTACTCCTTTACAGCAATGGGCGCCAGCTCTCTTTTCTGTTCCTCCGTTTTTGGTATTACCTCCTCCTTAACAAGCGATGACTCTTATTTGAAAGGGGGGCAGCAGCTCTTCTTTCACAATGATCTCAACCTTCGGCAGGGTTGCTGCAAGAATCAAAGATAAAAAGAAACAAAGTTAGGAGATGGTCAGAGCCTCATGCGGCCCAATTCAGACGAACTTATGCGGTCCTGTTTGAGAGGAACTCATGCGGCTCTGTTCGAAGGGTCATCCCGCGGTCCAGTTTGTGAAGCGTCTGGGCGGCCACTAGACAACTCCGATGCGGCTCAGACATGGGATATACCCCATACGGCTCGGACATGGTACGCACATGTGGCTCATACAAATTGAACAGAGCCGATGAGAACAAGGAACGCATTAAAGGCTTGTGCATAAAGCATGCAACAGAGCCGTCTTTGTTTCAAAAGATATAATCTGACCCAAACCCTTACCAGCAATGGGGGGGGATGAACGTCGGGGTGGACTTCAGGCGTCGGGGCTGACGAAGAAGCCATACCCTTTTCCTTCGCAGCGCCTGTGGAAGCTTTGGGGGCCATTGGTGATGATGATCGGAGAAGGAAGAACAACAGCTTAGGGCAAGAGAAGAGGAGGACAAAAGGAGGCAAAGAAGTCTCTCTATCCTAACATTACCCTATTTATAGGCAGACATAAGGGGGGGCACATGGACCGATAAACCGCTTCGGGTCGTGTGCTGCAGGCAAAACCGACTCCTCGAATTTTGCCCCCTCTCTCATAAAGAAGATTCATCAAAGCACGAGATCCAAATATTTAATGAACCGACCCTTGGGATTCTCCCCTAAAGACGGCTCCAAATCATAATAGATCAAGAGCAATTAATGCCGCCTACATGGCAGAGAGAACAGCAAGCGGCCAGAAGCGATCCATACAGCCAGAGCAGTTCATGCGGCTAGCGAGTTTATGCGGCCAGACAAGCCATGCGGCCAGGAACATCCTATGCAGCCAGCGGAGCTCATATAACCATGCTTTTTATTCAAAGTATTCTAATTTTTTAAATTGAAAACTTTGAAGGGGGTCTTGTAGAAGCAAGGAAAAGAACAGAAGAAGCCCATACGGCTCAAAATAGAAGAAGCCCATGCGGCTTAAAGCAGAAGGAGCCTTATGCGACTCAGGAATTTATCAGAGCCTCATGCGTCTCAGAAACCCTTCAATAACCCCATGCGGCTCAGACGAGAATCACGTGACCCTATGTAGCTTTACAGCTGGCCATGAAGTGACTGCTCCCATTAAATGCTCTGACATAAAGTAATAACTCTGACATTAAAGCTGAAATGATGAACTTCGATATGATGGCGTATTCCTCGGGAAACAGAGAAAATCTCCTCTGCAGCTGGCACGATCCACCAACTACAAAGCCCCCTATGCGGCTGCCACCAACCCATGCGGCTGATGCTCGCATGCGGCTCGGAGCGGGAAGACCCTTGTCATGCGGCTCAAATTATGAACAGTCACCCTATGCGGCCGCTGTTCTCATATGGCTCGGGTCATGAGGATCATCTCCATGCGGCTCACGCCCATGCAGCCTTGATACGTGGCAAGTCCTATGCGGCTCAATTGGAAACCACCCCTATGCGGTTCAAATTGTGAGAAGTCACCTATGCGGCTGCCACCTTCACGCAGTCCAAAACCTAAGAAGCTACCCTCATGCGGCTTTGACACGTGGCAGAAAATCAATTTCCCATGTGGCACTAAATCAATCAAGAGTCATCAACAAATCCCAACAACCTGATTTAGTGCAATTATCATAATTATCCGAATCAAAGCAGATTTATTACAATTGCGACACGTGGCAGGAGATTCGAGCTTCCAAAGATTCATGACAATCAACATTAAATGCCCGTACGGATTTGACACAATCAACATTAATTGTCCAGATTCACTGCAATCAAGATTAGTGGTCCAGATTAATTGCCAACAAAATAGGATCAAGGAAAATGGCAATTAAATCCCCAAGCCGCCGACTTTTTAGGGTAATCATTGCAAACTCTAATGATGACACCCCACTCCTATAAATAGCAAGGTGCCATTCCCTTGCAAAAGGATCCCCGATAAAAAACCAAAAAAATATAGCAGGGTGCCATTCCCTTGCGAAAGAGATCTTCTCCACCCGGCTGGACACACAGAGGGACAAAGGCGCGCACAGAAGAGTCTTCCCATCTTGAGAGCAGTTCTTCACCGGAGCCAAGGCTACGTCTGATCGTCCAAGAAGTAAGGCAGAGCGGCCATCGCTTTCCCGAGCCTCTATCGTCACCCCCCAGAATCAAAAATAAACAATCGTACTTAGATTGCTGTACCTAGGTTTTCGTCCCTAGGCTTTCTTTGTACGAGCGAGTTTGTATTGTGAAGTAAAAGTCCAGTCCTCCGATATAATTGTTCTGTTCTTTTATAATCAATGGCAAACAACACACACACACACACACACACACACACACACACACACACAAAAACATATATATATATATATATATATATATATATATATATATATATATATATATATATATATATATATATATATATATATATATATATATATATATATGTTTTAATCCAAAATTGTGATGATAAGTTCAGTTTAGAGTTGACCTTTGTTTTGTATACAGACCTACAGTTACATTCGATATATATATATATATATATATATATATATATATATATATATATATATATATATATATATATATATATATATATATACAAAGAGGCTATATATAACATATAGGTAGAAACATTTGAATGTAAAATTAGAGATTAATACCCACAAGTCCAGAATCTATCTAACTTCATATAAACTCAGAAAATTCGAGTCAATTCTCAGAAAATCGAATTATAACAAAACAACTCAATATATATATATAAATTAAAACCCGAAAAATCCAACTTGAACCCCAAAACACAAAATACTCAACTAGAACTCGTGAAACTTGGCAAACACGAAGGTGTATACGTGTGTGATGTGCTCGACTACTCACGGGGTCGAATCCGTGTCCAGGAAGTGCGTACCGCACGAGTACGTACGCCCGTGCACAGTATCAGCCGAATCAGTGCAGATGCGATAACTTCGCGAATACTCAACGAAATCTCGTGAAATTTTAGGAGCACGTGGGCAGAGGTTGCCCCCATGTGTCCATAAAATTTTACACGAAACGGAGTCATATCCATCGAGTTATGGCACACAGACTGCTAGGCTGTACGCACGCGTGCGCGGCCTCGTGTGCGCGTGTCGAGCCCCGTAGCTCGCGACACGAGCCACTTCGATGTCGATTTTCTCCGGTCGAGCGCATCCGATCCCTCACTAGCAAGTTTCCAGCAGATTCCTCTCCTCCCAACAATCACAATGAACATCGTTTGGAAGGATTTGGGTGAGAAACGAGAAAATGGGACCTTTGGAGGAGAAGGAAAAAAGTAGTGTTTTGAATTTGTGACAGCTACTAGTTTCTGACAATTGAAAAGGGGGGGGCTGCTGTATTTGGCCGGCCAAGTCATAGGGGGATTAGGGTTAGGATTTAGTCATGGGCCAAGCACTCCTTAAGTTGGTTTAAAGGCCCATTGACAAAAAGGCTTAAAGGCTATGTGTAAAAATAATTTAAATGTTTCCTAAAATGGACAATAGCTCTAAATTAAAATCTAAAAAGCCAAAAATAATTCTAATCACATTGTTAGTCTTCTAATCAAGGTTGACTAAGGTTATACCACCTTCTACTACCAAAAACACCATTCAAAGCTATACACCAATCAAATTAACTAATAAAATAATAAAAATTCAAAAATATCACAAAATTACTAAAATACTCCAATTTAGAAAAGTGGTGGTTACAACAATGAAAGCCCACAATAGATTTCTGATTAGATCAGAGAAGAAGAGAAGGGAAGAAGAAAGAGAAAGACAGCTTTGCTGGGATGAATAGATTACCGTTGCTCAAAGCAAGATTCGCCTATACACGATCTGCTTTCAGGAACCAGCATATTCTTAAAGAACTTCTGGAACGCTCGTCAGTCAATTTTTGAGACTTGAACGAGCTTCCTGAATTTTACGAACTTCCTTAACTCTCTTCTTTGATGCATCTTTCAAAGGAGGCCAATGGGCTCTATTTATAGAGTGGAGTGAGACTTTACCTCTTCTCCTATCCGATGTGGGACTAAAATATTAATACTCAAAAATAGAGTTTGATATCAACATAGAAGTGTGACAGTCAACCCCTACCCCCCGAATACTCTCGTGCATGCACGAGACATCCTGGAGTCCGTGTCCGAGTCCGCACAACAAAAATTAACTTACATCTTTGTTGGAATTAATCTTGTTTCCTTCTAGAAAAATACTCCCACATGACACACACTTGTGCCCCACCGTACCTCATGTGCACACCTCAACACAAGCAATGCATTATCTTTACTAGTCTAAAGGCGAAAACACCAACAATATATATATATATATATATATATATATATATATATATATATATATATATATATATATATATATATATATATATATATATATATATATTTGAAGCAATGGGTAATTGTGGCGAACTCGTCTCCACTGGGGCTCAAACTCCGACCACTTGGCCCGCATACATCTCTCTTAACCACTAGGCTATAGATCATTTGCTATATATATATATATATATATATATATATATATATATATATATATATATATATATATATATATATACAAACTCCGACCACTTGGCCCGCATACATCTCTCTTAACCACTAGGCTATAGATCATTTGCAATATATATATATATATATATATATATATATATATATATAGAGAGAGAGAGAGAGAGAGAGAGAGAGAGAGAGAGAGGCAAATGACCTCTAGTCTAGTGGTTAAGAGAGATGCATGCGGCCCGAGTGGTCAGGAGTTCGAATCCCAGTGGAAGCGATTCCAGAAACAATTTACCTGATTCCATATATATATATATATATATATATATATATATATAGAGAGAGAGAGAGAGAGAGAGAGAGAGAGAGAGAGAATTACAACCGCATTACTGAAGTTGGAAGCTTCATATGTGAACCCTGGACTCTTCATTTGCTACAGGCATTACTAGTTTTTGTATATATTTTTAGCAACAATGCTACGTGGGACCTTAGTATTGGCCTGCAACTTTGGCCCGCGGTCCACGTGGCATTTTTTATTGGCTTTTACCGACGGACGGACCCCACATTAACAGGGGGGGCGAGTGATTTGGTGGCTCGTCGCCTGCGGTCACGCCCCGCGGGCCAAGACCGTGGGTAATGTAGTGTTTTCGTATTTTTAGTGTACCACGTGGATCCTACCTAGACTAGACCCAAACTGGCGGTGAACAGGTAGGATACACATACTGAGTCTCGAGGACCTTGACCCAACCCGTAACTAACTTGTATGGGTAGTGTCCGATAAAAAACATTGAGACATAGAAGTTACAAATCTTCGTCCGGGATGAGCACACTACCGGACGGTGATAGTAGCACTATGCCAAACACTCCATATAAGTGACTGCCCACAAGTTTTGGTCACGATAACATGTAATGTGAATGCAGTTTGGGCGAGCAGCTTCCAACTGTTTGCAACATTATTGCTCTTTGCCATCAAATTCATACATTATGATATCTTTCTTGTGTTGAGAATGAAAGTTAGGGATTTTACTTGAAGCAAATGCAGAGTCTAGAGTTCATATATGAACTTCACCAGTTCTTCACACTTTCTATCCTAGTGCGAGATGAACGAACAAAACCTTCATCATCATCATATTGGAATTTTGGCCTATTTTAGTGACTCTCTAAACCTTCTTCCTCTATCTTTACTTACTATAAAGAGATTTGAAAACGGCTCAAAATAATCCGTCTAAGTCGTATGTATATTCTCACGTAATTTTTTTTAAATCCTTCTAACTACCATCGTATATCCCTTCCGTAGAAAATTCAAAAATTCTTCTTACTACCTGAGCATATATCCAAAACCCTATAAACATATTTATAACAAATCTAAATTAAAATATATAATATTCAAATCATATCTAAACTAACTACATGGTATTATCTTAAACATATTTCTAGATTTCTAAAATTATATCTATAACAAATTTTAATTAAAATATATTCAAATTTTATTTAAAATATTTTAATATAATTTGAACTCATAACTAATTTTTCAATAATATAAGATAAAAGAAATTTTGGGTACATACAACGTACGTGAACATGACTATTTTATGTAATATAGGGACTGTTAGTGAAACTACCTTCACAATTAGATATAAATTCTTGTAGTTGCTCATATTATGTTCAAATTTCCTTTATACTTTGAATTGTTGTAGTATCTCTACGCTGTTCCAAATGGAATGAAAGCTTGACAGTAAATAGTTAACTTGTATATCTAATACTTTATGCTCATTGACACTGCATCGAAATATCGATCGCTGAAGCCAATGACTAAAATACGATAAATTGTTACCACAATTTCCATGCAAGAGAATTAAAAGATAAGATAACTCATTGATTGTCCCGTCCCGGTTCTGTAAAACCGAAAGTCATCACTTGACATAATATCGTACAAGTCTAAATTATACTTGTACAAGACAAAAATAAACAAGCTCGATAATTTCTACATGTAGAGGAGGGGGTCAGCACATTGGAAAATGTACTGATATGTACTCTTGTTTTTAGTCCTAACTCTCTAATTTCTAATCTAGCTATCTGTCTTCCCGCATTAACTTAAACGTCCGAGGGGTTTCCATTAAGGAACCCCTCTCAGTGTTTTTTTTTGGACATATGGAAAATGATAATTACAACAGTTTTACAAATCGAACGGCTACAGGGTCAGCGAGACAAATAAGTGTGTTTACCCAAAGTTCGCTGAGGGCAGAGGGGTAATCGTTTGTCAATACATGGACGATATTCTAATCCTAGGTACGGATCTAGAATGTGTCACGAAGACGAAGAAGTTCCTCTCGTCCAAGTTCAGTATGAAGGACATGGGAGAAGCTGATGTCATCCTAGGGATTAAGATAATCTTGATGGTAGCTGGGCTGGCTTTATCGCAAGCTCACTATGTGGAAAAATGCTCACACGCTATGGATATCAGGATCTTCCAGGGATCAATACTCCTTATAGGTGTGAGCAGAAGCTGAAGCCTAATTCAGCAAAAAGAGTCAGACAGTTGGAGTATTCGAGCGTCATCGGGAGCTTGATGTATGCCACGAATGCCACCAGGCCTAGCATAGCTTTCGTTGTAGGCATGCTGAGTAAGTTCACGAGCAATCCAGGTGTTGATCATTGGAAAGCTGTAAAGAGAGTCATGAAATATCCCAAGTGGACTCAAAGATTTGCACTTTGATACAACGGTTATCCAGCAGTGGTAGAAGGCTTCAGTAATGCCAGCTGGTGTTCAGAAATAAAGAGCGAGATGTTCACCGGAGGATATAATTTCTCCATGGGTGGTGGTGCTATATCGTGAAAGTCGAAGAAGTAGACTATGCTCTCACACTTATCAATGGAGTTTGAGTTTTTTGTACTATTTACTACAGCAAATGAAGCAGAATGGCTTCGAAAGCTCATGTTTGATCTTCTGATGGTTGGTGCACAGATTCATGGCATTCCGGTACATTGTGACAACCAAACAGTTGCAGCGGTGGCATCGAATGATCTCTTCAATGGTTAGAAGAGGACTATAATTCTATGGCACAGAGCACTAAATGATCACACCGAAAGAGGCATCATGGCAGTGATTGATGTTCGAAGTCAAGAGAATCTGGCGGATCCATTCACAAAGGGCCTCAAGCGCTAACTAGTTGAGGACGCAACAAAGAAGATGGGCTTAAAGGAACCCAGATACTATATTTGTATAATCCTACCATTAAGTTTTATGCTATTAGTTCAAAGTAGACATCTAGATTTTGGTTCAAGGGAGGACTACTAATGATAAGAATATCAGGTACAGTGGTTAGTCCTTCAAAAAATTGTTGGGATGTTATTCCTCCACTGTAGTCTACTAATAGTTCTTATAACAGAACTTGTCCTGTGAGAGATTGGCTAGTAGCCTTAATGAGTTCTCAGGCATCGTGGATGGCTGGTGTGCTTGACAGGAAGCACGGGTGGCTCAATACTACAAAAGGAGCTAAGTACTCCATACTACATTGGGGTGACACCACCAAGAGATACCTTGACAAGGGTAAAGCTTTGGCTTCGGGCCAAGTCACAGTGGCGTAACATCGCACATAGGCAGGTAGCTAATGCTGAACAATGGAGAGTTGTAAGAAGCACTACAAAGAGGCTAGTGACCTCATGCTACTTGGTGTGACACCACTAATAGGTACCTTGATGGGGTAAAGCCTCGGCTTTAGGCCATGCCACAGCGACGTAGCATCGCATAAAAGCGCAAGACTTCATACTGAGTAGTTTAGCACTAAAAAGAGGCCTGTGATCCCATACTACAGTGGTATGACACCACAAGAGGTAGAACCTCAGCTTTATGCCATGTTATAGCAGCGTAGCACCGCAAGGAAGCACAATTCTTTAGTGGCTATTAATTGGTTATCTCTTCTTGACTAAAGATGATATTTTTCGTCTTTTGACGATATTGTAGCCTTATATGCATCGAGCAAGGGGGAGAAATCCATAGTTGATTTACCCCTAGATCTTGTAGTTATCTATTTTATGCTATAAGTGCTTTGAAACTAGATACGCATATTTTGAGGGGGAGCAAATCAATTGATTCTATTTATTTATACCCTTTAATATGTCGTATACCTAGTTCATCATGGACCCATATTTTCTTCTATTTCATATCTTATTGATTGAGGTCATGATATTTTGAAGGGTTTATGAGAGTGTATATAATTGTCCTTATGTTCTTATCTCTCTCTTTCATATGGGATTAAATATGTCATCTTGTTAATATTATCTTTCATATCTTATCTTGACGACTATTGTGCTTTCAGCTATTTGGCTTTCCTTATATGCTTAATTGATTTGGCTTTCCTTGTTGAGGACTTATCCAAAATTCATGATTTTTATCTACTTTGGTAGTACTTTGAGGGGGAGCATTCAAGTCGACTGAATTTTTCCTTCTCAAGTATTCTTCTCCTTTACCTTCATGTTTATCTAAAGGGTATTCATATAGCATGATAAGGTAATTGAGTTCAAATGCATGAACTTGGATAAGCAAATAGATCTTGCAAATAATAAGATTACTTTATATCAATTGCAATATTTTATATTGATCATTCTTTTATTTTGTTCCACTATTTATTTGTGGACAATTATGATTATTAATGGTTTCTTTGATCAATGTTTCAAGTTTACATCTGTTCAATTGGTATCAAGTTTATTTATTGTCATATCTCAATTGGTATCTATTAGTTGCAATTATCTATTCCTCATGGCTTTTGTTTGAAATCCTTTATTTCATAGTTCTCTTCCAAAACTAGAGCAATATTTCATATCCTATTGTGTTTTGGATTTATTCCTTGGATTTCAAGTTGGTAAACTAATTATTTCTTGTTTTTTAAATACTTTTAGTTTTACCAACCATATTGTGTTTTGACAAGCAATTTTCTATTTAGTACTCTACATTTGGTATGTAGTTTTATACACTTGTCTTTATACACTTCTCCCATTGTTTTTTATTAGTATATCTTGATCATGATTGTCTATGCCTTCCCCATGCTCTGATTTCTATGCTTGAGATTGATTTCATTTTATCTCTTAGTACGGGGGAGCCTATTTTTGATCATGTCAAAGGGGGGAGAAGTAAGTTTAAGTATGCTTTTATAAGTAATCTAAGTAGTATGCTATTAGTGATATTGCTTATGTCTTTTGTATATTAATGATACATGCATCCATTGTGTCCATACTAAACTTAACCGATTTGCCATAATCAAAAAGGGGGAGATTGTTAGCCCAATGAGTGTATCATGTTTTTGAATATGGTTAATATGTTAAGTTTAGCATTTCATTATCACTAATCTTCATACTATCGCTATAGCATTTGTACTTATACTTATATCTTTGGTGATATGTGCCTATTGGTTTACATATTAGTGATATGAGCTTATCTATCTTAAATTTAATCGGGTTGCCAAAATCAGAACTATGTTTTGATTATGGTTATTCAATTAAGTTTAACATTATGGTATCACTAATATTTATGCTATCACTATAGCATTGATACTTAAACTTCGCATAGTCCTAATGTGCTTTTATCTTATCATTCTTGCTACATGTATATTGCTTTATTCGTCTAACATGTATTTGCAGAAAAGCAATTAGCAAGATCAATGTGGACATATGCAATGCAATGAAGAAATCTTCATGGGCCAAAGACGACGGATCCCACAAGATTTCTCTGAACCACCCGACGACATCTCCGGAGCCACGCACTCGGGGGTTCCGCTGCCCAGTCAGCGGACGGGGGTCGAGGGGGCAGCGCCCCTCGTCGGGGGTTCGGGGGCGAAGCCCCCGAAAGGTATTCAGTTTTTACAAACTGGATATCTTTGGACAGCTGCCGCCAAGGGAAAAAGCCAGCACCTATCAAAGGAAGAAGCCAAGCCGTGCCATCATCATTTCAAGACTCTAAAGAAGCCTGCACCTGCCTAAGTATATCTGGAGTCTGTAATGAGTCTTAGGAATAATTGTAAACACAAGAAATGGATGGCAAAATCGAAAGCTAGGGTAGAAATAAGCCTAGGATCGTTTTCTGCTGAAAAACGGCATACCGACGGTATACCGGTTTTTGTTCACAGAAAGTTTCTGTCTACAAAACCGGCATACCGACGGCATACCGGTCCATACCGACGGTATACCGATTCAGTAATGTTCAAATTCCAACGGTCGAATTCTGAGCAATAAATGATCCCAACGGCTATATTCTAGCCGTTGCATTCCAGACCGGTATACCGCCGGTATGCCGGATCATACCGACGGTATGCCGGTTCGTGACTGAAAAGTTGCCTTTGGCTTCTTTTCAAGCTTTGGTTATAAATAGCCTTGAACCCCTTCATTCAAGGATGATGCTTGTAGCCTGAAAATTTCCAAACCACCAAAGCTTATCCACATACAACTCTACAAAGCCTTCATTGCCATCTATAAATTGTGTTAGAGTTATTGAGTTGAAAAGTGAGATCTTCATCCTATTCTATAAGGAGATCAAAACCTATTGTGAAAGGTTGAAGTTGGAGAGTCTTCGTATCCAAACTCTCGGTTGAAGTTGGGGAGTCTTCGTATCCAAACTCTCGGTTGAAGTCGGAGAGCCATTCGGATTAAAGCTCTTGTGTAAGAAGTTGGCGAGTTCTTCGGATCCAAACTCGTGTGTAACTATTTGCTCAAATAGTGGATTAAAGCCGGAGAGAGTTCCGGGACTGGACTGCCTCTTAGGAGGATACCAGGATATATCGGGTGTCGGTATTGTGTTTGCTTCTTCTCTTGCACTTATATTTTTAAATTTCCAATTAGCTTGTGCTAAGTGCTTGATTAGTTAGCTTGACCCTATTTACCCCCCCCCTCTAGGGTTTCTACAATCTGCAGTTTGTTGATTCTTAATGCTATGACGACTTTATGGCGGAGTCCTACAGCAAGAAGAAGAAAGCTAGAGATGTTTGGCAATCTCTAGAGAAGTACTATAAAACTGACGAAAAGATGTCCAAGATTCCATCTCGTTGAGAAGCTTTTTACCATACAATTTGAAGACGGGAAGACCATGCTTTCACAAGTTAAAGAACTTCTTTGCAGATGAAGTTGGAGGAAGAGGGCATAAAACAAGAAGACAAGTTCATGGTGGGTACGATAGTCACCAAACTTCCTCCGGGCTGAATTACTTTCAAGACTGACATGTACCGCAAGAAGATGGAAATCCAGCTCATGAATCTCCTGCATTGGATTCATATTAAAGATGAAGCCAGAGGACAATAGAAGATGGACTCCTTGACCAAGCAGTTGGCCAAGGCTAACATGGTGCAGTCTGGTGATCACAAGGGGAAGTAGAAGGCTTCCTTCAAGAACAAGAAGAATGATGTTAACCGACTGAAGGTTAAGTCAGCTTCTTTAAAGTCTAAGCCCAAGCCAGATGTGACTTGCTACAACTATAGGAAAAAAGGTCACTTCAAGGACTGCAGGTCCAAGCCCAAGACAAAAAGAGCAAGGTGAGCTTAACCTGATTGCTATGATTGTGCAGGTTGAACCTAATGGCGTGGACACTGATTGGTGGGTGGACACTGGTGCATCTTTGCCACGTATACGCCAGGAAGAAAATGTTTACCAAGTATGAGCCTACTAATGAAAAGGTTTCTATGGCAAACTAGACGCAAGCTGAAGTTCTGGGGATCGAGACAGTGGTGCTGAAGTTGACTTCTGGGAAGTCTCTTACTCTGGAGAATGTGAAGCATATGCCGATGATTGCCAAGGACCTGGTCTCAGGGAGTCTGTTGTTCAATGCAGACTTGAGGATGGGCATCAATGCTGGTCAGATAGTGATGTCCTACAAAGGAGTTTACTTCGACAAAGCTTTTTGTACTGAAGGAATGTTTAAGCTGCAACATGTAATTTCTAAAACTATTAATGCAGTTGCTACTTCTGGCTACTCTCTTGAGTTATGGCATAATAGACTAAGACATGTTCATTGTAAAAGAATTAACAAGATGTCTAGTTTTATCACTAAATGTAGGGGTAAATAGTTAGAGAAATGTGAAGTATGTGCTTAGACAAAAATAATCAAAAAGTCGTTTAGGAAGAGTGAACAGGAGTACAGATCTTCTGGAGTTGGTACACTCAAATATTTGTGACTTCAAGCAATTCTCCATAAAGCCGGGATAAAGTATTTTATTACTTTCATCGACGATTTCTCGAAGTACGCGTTCGTATATCTTTCAAATTGAAAGGTGAAGCATTCAAGAATTTCAAGGACTTCAAAGCTGAAGCTTAATGTCAAACTGGTTAACAACTCAAGGGACTCATAAGTGATCGAGGTTGAGAGTATCGTTCCTTGGAATTTGTATCATTCTGCAAAGAATATGGAATCGTTAATAAAACGACGACTACGTATTCTTTCTAATTCGATTGATTTGCAGAAAGGAAGAACATGACGTTGACAGAGATGATGAATTCAATGCTCTTACGACAGGACTTTCTAAGTGCTACTGGGATAAAGCAGTACTTACGGCAACATTTATTATGCATAGAGTGTCGTTCGTAACATCTGACATTACACATCATGAACTCTGGTCCAAGGTCAGACTCAACTCGAATGCCATTCGAGTGTGGGAGTTCTTGGCATACGTGAAGCTTCTGGATATCAAGATTCAGAAGCTAGGGACGAGGACCATGAAGATTTATTTTTGGGCTATGCTAATAAGAGTGATGCTCGAAGGTTCTTTGATATTAAACAAATCATATCATTGAATCTTGCGACGCGGAGTTCTTTGAAGACAAGTTTACTAAGGAAAAGAACATTATTCTCGTGGATGTTCCGAAGAACATTGTTACTGCCGAAGAAGCTAGTACTTCTCAGGAAGTTGCAGTCCTAAAAAAAGTCGTAGAAGAGACCACATTTGAACCAAAACTTGTTGAGCCTCAAGTAAGCGAGTGAGAAAGCCGAAGGATTTCAGAGATGACTTTGTTACCTATCATGTGGAAGCTGATCTGCTTACCTATGATGAGGTAATGAAGATCAGTAATGCTATTTTCTAGAAGGAGGCAGCCAATGACGAGTTTGACTCAATAACTTCCAGTAATACATGGAAGTTGGTCGATCTACCTGAAGGAGCTCAACCCATCGAATGTAAATGGATCTTCAAGAACAAGATGAGGGCTGATGGAACTGTTGATAAGTTCAAGGCCCGGTTGGTAGCCAAGGGGTTTTCTTATAAGCAAAGAATTGACTACTTTGACGTATGCTCCCGTGGAGAGAATGAATACTATAAGAATATTGATTGCCATAGGTGCTATCTATAAACTTATTATTCATCAGATGGATGTGAAGAAAACATTTTGAATGGAGAACTGGTAGAGGAGATTTACATAGAATAACCAAAAGGATTTATCGTCAAGGATCTTGAAGACAAAGTCTGCAAGTTGGTAAAATCTTTGTATGGTCTCAAGCAAGCTCCCAAACTCTGGCAAGAGAAGTTTGACAAAGTCATCGGGTCGAATGGCTACAGGTCAGCGAGACAGATTAGTGTGTTTACACAAAATTTGTTGAGGGCTGAGGGGTAATCGTTTGTCTATACATGGACGTCATGCTAATCCTGGGTACAAATCTATAATGTGTCACGAAGATGAAGAAGTTCGTCTCGTCCAAGTTCAGTATGAAGGACATGGAAGAACCTGATGTCATCCTAGGGACTAGGATAATCAAAACGGTTGCTGGACTGGCTTTATCGTAAGCTCACTACATAGAAAATATTCTCTCACGCTACGAATGTCAGGATCTTCCAGGGATCGTACTCCTCATATGTGTGATTAGAAGCTAAAGCCTAATTCAGATAAAAGCTTCAGACAACTGGAGTATTCGAGTGTACTCGGAAGCTTGATGTACGTTATGAATGCTACCAGGCCTGACATAGCTTTCGTTGTAGGCATGTTGAGTCGGTTCACGAGCAATCCAGGTATTGATCATTAGAAAACTGTGAAGAGAGTCATAAGATATCTCAAGAGGACTTAGAGATTTGCACTATGCTACAGCGGTTACCCAACAGTGGTAGAAGGCTTCGACGATGCCAGTCGGTGCTCAAAAAAAGAGAGTGAGAGGTCTACCAAAGGATATGTCTTCTCCATGGGAGGTGCTGCTATATCATAGAAGTCAAGAAGAAGCAGACCATGCTCTTACACTCATCAATGGAGTCTGAGTTCTTTGTACTATTTACTACAGCAGATAAAGCAAAATAGCTTCAAAAGCTCATGTTTGATCTTTCTGTGGTTGGTGCACAGATCTCTGTCATTCTGGTATATTACGATAACCAGGCGGCTGCAGTAGTGGTATCAAATGATCTATTCTATGGTAAGAAAAGGACTGTGCATCTGCGGCACAGAGAAATGAATGATCACGTCAAAGGAAGCATCATTGCAATGATTGATATTCACAGTCAGTAAAATTGGCAAATTTGTTCAAAAAGGGCCTCAAGTACCAGCTGATCGAGGACACAGCAATGAAGATGGGCTTGAAGGAACTCAGATATATATTTGTATAATCCTACCATTAAGTTTTATGTTATTAGTTCAAAAAAATCAACTAGGCATCTAGCTTTTGGTTCAAGGAAGGACTACTAACTGGAAGAATATCAGGTATATAGGTTAGTCATAAGAGATATTGTTGGGATATTATCCTCTATTGTAGTCTAATAATTAATTCTTATAACAAAACTTTTTCTGTGAAGGCTGGCTAGTAGCCTTAATGAGTTCTCAAACATCGTGGATGTATATTGTGCTTGACAAAGTACGGGTGGCTCAGCACTACAAAGGAGCTAAGTACTCCATGTTATAGTGGGGTGACACCACCAAGAGGTACCTTAATAAGGGTAAAGCCTCGGCTTTGGGCTAAGCCACAGCGACGTAGCACCGCACATAGGCAAGTAGCAAATGCTGAACAATGGAGAGTTGTAGGCAGTACTACGAAGAGGCTAGTGTCCTTACTATGGTGTAAAACCACCAAGAGGTACCTTGATGGAATAAAAGCCTCGACTTTAGGCTATGTCACAGTGGTGTAGCACCGTACAGAAGTGCAATGCTTTATGCTGAGTAGTTTAGCACTACAAAGAGGCCCATGACCTCATGCTACAGTGGTATGACACCATAAGAGGTAGAACCTTAGCTATGTGCCATGTCATAGCGGCGTAAAATGGCAAGAAAGCACAATGCTTCATGCTAAAACTCTTTACATAAAGAACTCACCTAAGTGTATGGACGGGTTAATTAGTTGTACTCCCTATGGTTTGTACATATTTTGGTAACTGTCCCCATTGTTTCAAAATAAAGAACACCCCCTGGCTGCTTAATTTTTCACTCATTTTCTTCTATGCACCAAGGGGGTATAACTAATTAACTTTATAAACCAGGGGAGTGTTCTTTATTTTTAAAACAACAGGGACATTTACGAAAATACGTACAAACTATGGGGGGTACAACTAATTAACTCTGTATGGACATAGATGTGGGCCGTCTCTTGAGGGTAAACTTGTAGAGACCCAAGATACATATACCGAGACCAGGTTAGCACAGGGCCTTTAACATGCGACCAGAGGTACAGCTGATGTCATAATGTGAGTGGGAAGAATGGCAGCTATGGTGCAGAATTCAAGGCTCAGTCCATTTTTGTATCGTACTGTTGTTTGACCCATACGGAAAGAGTCAGGTCGAAGCGACATATCTTCTAATGAATGATGACAGTCATTGTGAGGAACAGTCAACCATATATTGAGAGATTTATGGGGAATTGTTGGTATTTTATACTTTCCTTTAGGAACTTTTAGTCCACATTGGAAAAGCAGCAAAGTGTATACCTCAATATATAGTTATACTTATGTTGGAGTATGCACATGGAGTATGGCGGCCCATGTGGGCATATTTTTCTAGAGAGTTAAGTATAAATCACAAAGAACAAACCTTTGTTTTGTCACCACCATTGGGCTCCATAGGAGCTTAGCCTCGTTGGGGCTTAGCAACTCAGACTCCGACGAAGTGCTCAAAGTAGCCCTTTGATGGCGCCCTTTGTACTTAGCACGGTAGCATCGTTGCATGGCTCGTGTGCTTTTTTATGCGCGAGTTATATACACGGTTGCTTGCTAAGGCGCATGCGTCATGGCATCTATGCGTCTAGAGCTATGCGTCAAGTGCTATGTGTCTGGTGCTATGTGTCAGGAGCTTTGCTTCTCGGCTATGCATCTGGAGCTATACGTCTATGCGTCTAAATGCTAGATGTATAAGCGTGGTTGCTTTCGATGCTGTCAGCGTGCGACATGGGTGATGCACGTGGCACTATCAGTAGGCGGTGTTGGCATCGATGTCGGCATGAGACACGCTGCTGTATCGAAGACTGTGTCGACAGCTAAGACACATATTTGGTTGGCCGGCACGTACGGGCGCATAAGCATTTTATATGCCCCCATAGGTGCCAGCTTGCTCTATATAAAGAACACCACTCTTCAGTGTTGAGATGAGAAGAGAAAGAAATCGAGGGCCATTAATCCCACTGCAGAGGGTCTATGCGCCTTCCTCAGCAGCAGCAGGAGAAGCCTATGTGCCCATATATATATATATATATATATATATATATATATATAGAGAGAGAGAGAGAGAGAGAAATGGGCAATATTTGTCACGACCCGATCCTAAGATACCGGGCCCAGTCGGATCATGCCCAGCATGCACCGTTGTGAGGGCGGCATTAAGTTGTATCAATTAGTAGCAACTCAAGCACAACATTCTAAATTATGGGAATTAAAACATTTATTTAAAACATTCAATTAAAAACTAGATGTCTATATGGAACAACACAAGAGAGAAAAGTGTTAAGTTATTACAACTTGTTTTTATTACAACATTAAAAGAAACTAAAACAGTAAAGTGCGGCTAGAACTCTGGGCTCCCTGTCCGGGTTCAACTATCTCCTCGAAACCCAAGTCGGGTCCAAAGTAAGAACTAAAAGCAAACTCCTCGTCATCGTAGTCACCTAAAAATATTGGTATCTGTAACTCCACCGTCCTGATATCTAAATTTTTCTTTATATTTAAATATTATAAAATAGGTTAAGCATTTTGGAGAATTTTAAATGCTTAGAAATAATATAATATGTTAACCCATTATTTTTCCTTTCTTCTTTTCTTTTAAGCCTTGGGTTCTTCTTGGGTTCTTCTTGGGCCCTGCTTAAATTCTGATCCTATAACTTTTGAACTCTGAAGTTTCCTTTTCTTTTAAACTCTAAATAATTTCCTTCATCAACCATTTCAAACGGGGTGGCATGGGAAGAAAGCTGGAGAGTGAAATTCTCTAACAGAATTTCTGACATGTCAGAGAGCGAGAATTCGTCCAGCTATTTTTTTTCTCTCCTATTCCAGAACCATTGATCCTCTATAAATTCCAATCCCATTCACACTGAAATTTCAGAGAGCAGTCTTCTTCCCCAATCCAAACCTAGAAGAGCAGCCATGGCAATGTCGGCTAGTCTCTTGAAGAATTGGCTGGCGTATGAAGACTGGTGATCATCGAGATCTTCCTCCTTTTTGATTCAACAATTTCCTTTCCCTAGGATTTGTAAGTTTGAATTCTTCTCTTGAGATTTCTCATTTTGGTGAAGAACACTGTGATCAAATTGTGATATGTCCTTCAATTCGAAACCTACAGATCTGAAGGTTCCAGGACCATCGATCTGATCCTGATCAAGAGTTGGAAATTCCTATTCAACAATCGACCTAGGTAAATTCAGTTTCTGTTCGAATTGATTATAAATCAGGAAATTCTATTAGAGATTCTTATTTTCTTCAACCTATTGTTAATGTCTAATGCTTGGGAGAACAATAGTGAAGGCGTAGCCTAGTATTTATTTTAGCTATTCTATTTTGATTCAACCAGGAGTAGCAGTAGATCGTGAAGGACATTCTTAGTGTCAATCTAATTTGGTCAGTCCTCTCGATCGAGTGGTTGCAGGTAAAAATCTAAACTCCTTTCACAAATTTTAATTGCTATAGTCTCTATGATGGTTAATATAGGAGAGGGCTATTACTTCTTGAACCAGGTGATACCTATGGAACTGACATGAGGGTATCCATATCATTTGATATGTAATTTTATATTAAGCTCTGATATGAGATTCCTATAACTGTGATATGGAAATTCCTATGGAATTGGCATGAGATTTACATAGCTCTGATGTGAGATTCCATGACAGTGATATGTGATTCCCATGGCATTGGTGTGGGAATTCCTATGACAGTGATATGTGATTCCATGGCATTGGTGTAGGAATTCCTATGACAGTGATATGTGATTCCCATGGCACTGATATGTGAGAATTATGACAGTGATATGTGAATCCATATGTGGACTGCCACTTGATTCACATGAAACTGATATGTGGAATCCCATGGTATTGGTATGTATATTGACTGGGACTTCAATATGGAAATCAAGAATTATGGCTTAACCTGGGTTCTTGGTTTTTACTGATCATCACTGCAATAATAGTGGGATTTGTATCAACCATGCATTGGATTGATAAGCATCAGTCCCCTGTCATTAGATGAAGTTTCAGTCATATTGAAGAATTTCATTTACTGTCCACATATTTTCAGATAATAAGTGAGATTGGTGAGTGTATGGCTTTGAGTTAATTCCTGAGAAGTTGTGAGCTGAAAGCCAGGTTCAATTGAACTTAGGAATTCTATAGTGTAGACTGGTATTTCAATTACTTCTTAAGTCCTGGTTAAAGACTGTATTTTAGATTGTGTTGAGGACTGATAAGTGGACTAAACCATTGATCAGTCCCCATTGAAACATGGAGAGCAGGTCAAGACAGTTAAGACTGTGAGCAAGTGATTTTAGGACTGAGACATGTTTTTGGTTTTCTGAAACCTGTGAAAGAATTAGGAGTCTTTCCAACCTCTGTATGGATATGGCCTGAACTAGGATATCAGTCCTTCTCTTGGACTTGACTGAAATGTATCAATCCTAGTTGAGCATTAGATAGATTAGTCCCTGTCTTATCTGGACTGGAATACGATGCAGGGGGTTTTGTCTTAGAGTTAGCTGATATGTATCAGCCTGGGTACTGGATGTTGTATCAGTCCTACTAAGACTGGTTTTGTTGGAAATGATTTGAGGACACAGTTGGACTGATAAGAGCCTTGGTTTTAAGCTGGATGTATCAACTCTTATGGGTTGTATAAGTCCTGCTGTTGAACTGAACACCTATATAAAGTGACCAGTTAGTGAATTTACACAAGTACTGTCACTTCCTAGTTGATTACCTTAATCCATTTCACTTTGGTTTAGATGATAATTTGGTAGAATGGAAACCTGTACTGAAGGTTATGACCTGAATATGGGCTGGGTATATAAAGTCCAAGATGGGGTGATCCTTAACCTGAGAAGTATATCTCAGGATACAGAGTATGTTGGACTGTATATTAGACTGTCCTGTTCAGATTTAAATTGACTGAATGGATGATTACCTTTATACTTGGTCAGTTTTACCATTGATTACTCTTGTCTAAGTTATATTCATCCATATCCTATAAGTTTTGTGTTTCATATTAATGTTGAGATAGACCAATTTAGACTCTAACTAGTAAACTGAACTTAGGTTCAAGTTCACTGTCTTTGGATACCTATAATACAAATGAAGGATTGGTGATATATTACTTCATGTTTAGATTAAGTATAGATACTATTGATTTCATATAAGGTAGGGTTAGAGTTAGCAAGTTTAAAACCAAAGATTTGTTAGTGATCTTTTCTAGACTAAGAAGTACCTACCTTTATTTGTTGACTTATCAACTGTAAATCATATACAAGAGGATTTCCAGCTCTACTACCTTTTCTCGATCACCCGGAGACAGACAAGTATACTCCTCTGATTTGTTCATTTCTCATGTCTTCATATCCTTTCTTGTATCGCCTTGATGACACGATAGTTCACGATATTGTCTGGTTTCATGTATCATTTGCGTTGGGAGGGGAAATACTATAGAGATGTGATCAAACCCTGTTACTACCCATGTGAATAGCTTGGGTCCCGCACCGTGCACGCGGGGCCAAAGCCGTACCATTTCATTATCATTGCATCTACCCAAGCCAATCACACTCTAGAAGTATTTCAAATATTGCACATGTCAGGATTCAGTTTGTATTTCAGGATTTCATGGTTGTATTTCATGTTTAGGTTGTACTTCATATTCAGGTTGTATTTCATGCTCAGGACTCTTACCATGTTCCCTGTTTTACTTTCAGTATTTCTGTTAGTTTCATGCCTTGTTCTTTTTTCTACTTTACATTTATTCTGTTTTCTTGATTCATACCATGATGTACATGTTCATTTCTCTGGATATACTAGCTCCGCTCCTGACTGGATAAGTTGCAGGTGAGATGGAGGCCTTGTGCGATACATTCTAGGGCGACGAGCCTATTGATGCAGGAGAGCTAGCTGGTGCTGCTCATGACTTAGAGGCTGCAGAAGCCTAGAGATTTCCTTAGTTTCCCTATTATTTCATGTATTGAGACTAGTAGACTTCTATCATTCTGGAATGTAATAAATTTGATATAGTTACTCTGGGATTACATTTATATAGATGCTGTGTTTCATACTTGTCTTGATATCTGGTTAGTTTCCTAGAATGGTAACTTACTTTGTTATTCTAATGACAAACTGGGTGTCCGACTCGTATCCGGTTATTCGGGAGCAGGTCGTGACATGTTTTAGTGGTGGCCCATGCAGTCTATCCTAATGGTACCTAGGTCTTAGCGTACTATTGGGGACTTGATTACACTAGGGAAACTTGATCACAGCATAGGAAAATCGGGAAATAAGGTATATCAGGTATATCAGGTATTTTGATATTCTATAAACACTTGTATTTAGGTCTAGGTTATTTTAACAGTTTTCTGTTTTTCAGATAATTCAAGCACGCGACACCGGAACGGTTGATTCACCTATACTTGAGGTCTCCAAGCTTCACCCCGCAGGTCGTCCCTACTATCCCCATGGGTAGTACGTGGTTGACGGAGATGATTGAAGAGTTCCTTGATACCCAGAGAGAGCAAGCCTTCCTTTTTCAATCCAGACTTGCAAATGCATTTTTCGAGTTAGAAAGGACTTCTGATTTCCAGACGCTCAGACACTTGGACTTTTCGACACCGAGCGCATATCTTGCACCAGAGAGCCGATCGAGAACCTGAAGCCGCCACTGAAGATCATCTCAGCATGTGGGATCCGACTTCTCTGAAGATTAAGCCATCAGCCAGGAGATCCAGAATGTAGCGCCGACAATGGAATGAAACAGAAGCTGAAGCTCATGAAAGACATGAAGACTTATGATGAAGATATCAACTATCCTGGACCCGCAAAGCGTCACAACACTCAGTCAGCATTTCTTCGTCACATCACCAGTCGCATCATCAGGAGCAGATCTCAGCAGCCAAACGCCAGCAGCCATATATTCCTGTCAGAGCCATACTTCAGCCCAACAGGAGATCCAGATTCAGCCGCGATCATTTGTATTTCTGTCGCAGCTCTGGACACCACTACGAAGAGCCGCAAAAGACGAAGGCTATGCTTGTACTGCTAATCGCCTGCCCACCAAGTCAAGGACTGCTGGAGACCATTGATCACCTACCAAGGACGAATATGCCAGGACTACAGCAGAAGGACCCGCTCTCCAGATTCAGCAGCTATATGGAGCATTACCGCATGGACCAGTCTACGTCAGGACAGTGAAGAAGATTGAAGTGATTCCAGTCCCGGAGGAAATATTGAAGATAGATTGAAGACAGAAGATTTTTTTTTGCATGGTTGGGAAAACCATGTATCTTGATTAGCAACCTAGTTTTTCTTAAAATTCTTTTAGCATGTAGACCATTTCTTGGAACTTCTTGTTTTCTATTTTGGAATCTTGGTTGGTATTCAAAACTTAATTCGAGATATTGTTTCCTATTCGTTGATTGATACTCCTCCATCCATTCTTCGTAACCTTGATCTTTTCGAGAATCTACTCAGAATTTTTGTTTACTGTTCAGGACTAGTTACAATTTGTAAATTTTGTTTTCTTTCCGAAGTTCAGTTTTCTATTTGGGGATTGTGGAATTTGATTTTTATTCAATACTTGTTTCTATTCACCATTCAAGACATCGTTTGAAAACTTCGGTTTCGACCTGTTCCCTATGTGAGATTTGTTTCCTATGGCTTGTTTTCTATTTGAAAATTTTTCCGTTCACAACTTTGCTTCGATCTTGTTCCCTATTTGAGATATGCTTGTTTCATGAATATTTGTTTTATTCACCCATTGATTCTTTTCCTACTCGTAACTTGATTCCATTCGAGATTTTAAGATCCTGTTCCCTATTTCGAGACTTTGTTTTGTTCGTGATTTTGTCTTCCATTCAAGATTTACCAGACTTTGAATTTCAGTTCCTACTCGCGACTCGTTGAGACCGTGTTCCCTATTCAAAATCTTGTTTCCTCGTTGAGATTTTTCTATTAAAAAATTTGTTCCTTATTCACGATTTTGTTAATACTTGATTTTCTATTGGAGAATTCGTTTTCAATTCAAGTTTTGCTCGAGGTTTCGTTGTTATTCAAAATTTTATTAAAACTTGTTTCAGTACAGGATTTATTTCTTATTTTAAAACTTGTCTCCTGTCTAATAACTTGCCCCAGTTCATCCTTCGAGAGACTGTTATCCTTTCGGGATAACGTCCCACATATGGAATCTTGTTACCACTCCAGATATCAGTTGAAATTCCGTTATAATTTGAAACTTCGCCCTGTCTGAAATTTTAAATCTCCTGGTTGCCCTTTGTACTCACTGATTGGATCCCTTATCATTTTAGTACCTAATAAACTCTTGTATTCTAACAGTCAGGTAACTTCACCATTTCCGTGACTTGGACTATTGAAACTCATTTTGAATTCCTTGAAATCTTTTGAAATTCCTAGGGATAAAGTCGAGAGGCTATTCGATGACCTACTATGGCATAATAGTTGCGCTGCAGCCATTAGCTGGATTATGAAAACTGAGGGTTTACTGCAGCCAGTAGCGCACTGGCGAGGCAGGAACTCTAAGTTGAAGTGATTTCAGACAATCATAGGTTTTCGAGTACTGTCGAGACTTGTCATATTCTTCATACCTTGATCTCTTGGGTTGCTTCGTCAATGATTGTTAGAAAATGGATAAGGTTGAAGATTATTCGGTGACATATTGTTATTTGAGTCACGGAGCCAAAAGTCACTGCAGTCAGATATATACTGGCGGGGTAGGATTCTGCAAAGTGATTTTAAATAGCTATATTTTCGGACACCATGGAAACGATATCCCTTTTTATATGATTATTGGTTTTCGAGAATCACAGATCCTTGCACGTTCATCCTGATTTGATACTGTGTCTCTGAGTATTTTGTACGTTTTCTCAATCAATCCTTGCTTCTAGTATTTATCATTAGATCATTGAATTCCTCAAAATTATACATTGCCAGATTTTGATTCCATACTTCGTTTGTGTCTTGTCTAAACTTCGATCTTAAATCATGACTATCTGACCATGATTTTCCTATCTTGTCCTAGTCCACTTGTGTTAAAATATCGATTTTTTTATCATGCTTAATAGTGTCTTCATGATTTTGCTCCTCTAAGATGTAATTGAACTTCATTCCATTCGTGCCTATTTAATCCTAGATCATTGTTAATCGTATTATTTTCTTGTGTGTAAGTATTGTATTTGATCTCAAAGGCTCAGGGCGTCTCAGAGTTGCACAGGATCGGCAGAAGTACTGGACGGACAGCAGCAGACGGCCACTGGAGTTCACAGTTGGAGATAGAGTGTTCCTGAGGATCTCGTCTGCCAGGGACACATTCGTTTGGCAGAGGCAAAAAGTTCAGTCCGAGATTCATCGGGCCTTTCGACGTGACGACGTGGATTGGCGAGGTGGCATATCGACTAGCATTTCCAGCCAGCTTGGAGGGAGAGCGACATTTTTACGTGTTCCAGCTTCGACGCTACATTCCGGACCCGAGCCATATGGTGGACTTTTCAGAGCTAGAGGTGGGTCCGAGATTGACCTACGAGAGCAGCCAGTAGAGATACTGGACCGGAGGGAGAAGCGACTGCGGAACCAGACCATTCCTCTTGTCCGCGTCATGTGGAGACACCACTCTCCGGGAGAGTCCACATGGGAGCGCGAGGATGAGATGCGAGAGCGCTACCCCACATTGTTTACCTGATTGTATTCTTGTATTTTAAATTTCAAATTTCAATAAATAATTCAGGGTGGTTCATAAATCAAATTGGATTATTTCTGAATTTCGAGGGCAAAATTTTTCAAGGGGGAGAGATTTGTAACTCCACCTTCCTGATATCTAAATTTTTCTTTATATTTAAATATTATAAAATAGGTTAAGCATTTTTGTCACCCCGTTTTTCGTTCTACGTATTTCCAGTATACGTATACGGAATCCTGACATATTTTTTCTTTTCCTGCTTGGCTAGCTAATTTCAGTTTAATCTTGATTGGTTCGTCATGGCATGTAATAGTTTAACTTGGTTTATTTTGGGATGGCTTGGTTTATTCTTTGGTTCATCATGATAAACCCACCACCATCCCCTTTATAACCCACCTAACTTTTCTTTCTCCTCCACTTTCTCATTAACTCTTCTTCCTTCTCCATTAAACCCACCACCAACCAAGAACACCCCTTAGGCAAGTGCAACTTGCTTCCATAAGAGAGCCCATTTTTATTGTTCCATTAGCTTCTCCTCATGTTTCTAAGACACATTAGAACTTGTCATTTTCCATTTTGAGGCTTTAATTTTTGTAGATCTAGAAATTAGTTATTTTCAGATTTTGGTGGTTTGATCTATCAAACTTCTTTGTTTTCAAGTTTTGATGGTTCCATGTTGTAGAGAATTTTATTCTACCCAATTTTGACCTTTAAAAAGTTGGATTTGGACTTGTTTTGACCAAGTTATGGACTTTTGAAGCCTTGGGTTCAAACCATGGAGTTCTTGCTGATTTGGAGAAGACAGTGAGCAGTGTACGCGAGCTTTTTAGCTTGCGCCACTGAGTTGCGCCGCGCTGTTGGCCCATTCACGGTCACACCGATTTCGATAATCAACATATACTTTAGTCAATACACAAAATATAGAAAATGTTGCTAACTATTTCAGGATGCATGAAATCATATTCAACGGACGATGTACTGCATAAATCAAAGCGTCAAAGTCATCAAAATCTTCTGAAGACTCTTTTCTACTTTTATTCTGTATTTTACATTTTATTGAGTCTAGGAATTACTTTGTGAAATCAATTATGGTCATACTGGCTTAGGGTTAAAATTGTCCTCCTTTCTAAAATCCTATTTTTACCCTTTCCTATTTTCGGTTACAAATATTTTAAAAACATATTTCGAAAATATTCTTTTCAAATGATTTTACAAATAACCAAAAACAGTTTGAAAACTGTTTTTACAAAAGATTTTTAAAATATCTCCTGACAGAACTCATAGCCGAGTTCGGCCCGAGTTCGGTCCGAACTCTGACCGAGTTCGGTCAGTTTGTATTCAAACTTCAGTTGCCTCCAAATCTGCGAGCAACGTCTATTTTGCGAGATATTTGCACCCGAACTCTGCCCGAGTTCTGCCCGAGTTCGGTTGGTGAAAACACCTATAAATAGAGAAGAACTTTTCACTTCAAATCATCAATTAATTCTTCATCTTCTCTTCTCTACTATTCAAGTGTTTTCTAAACGATCTAAGATTTTCAAATCTCACCTACACATCTCTTAGCCAAAAGCCAGTACTATCAGAGTTGATTTAGAGTCTTTTGGTTACTCAAGAGTTGTAAGAGGTCGTTCAAGTTTCAACAACTTTTCTGTTGTGGAGCCGGTCGTGCGCTCGCCTCCAAGCACGGTGTTGTGAAGCCGATCGTGCGCTTGTCACCAAGCACGGTATTGTAAGAGATTGCAAGCTCTCAGTTAAAGCTTGTGCCATAGTGGATTAACATCGAGCAAGAGTACTCGAGACTGGATTAGTCCTCTCAGAGGGATACCAGTATACATCGCTGTGTCACTGAGTTTGATTCTCCTATCTTTATTTACTGTCTCTTACATATCTGCCATAAGTTAATTTTTTTTTATTGGTGATTATATTTCCGCTGCACACACGCACTCTATTCACCCCCCCTCTAGAGGTGCTCAACGATCCTACAATTGGTATCAGAGCCAGGTTATATTCTTATATAACATACCCTAGAGAGTATATATATGGCAGCCGTGAAATCTATATTCAACGGTGAAGGGCAATCCACAAATAGACCTCCCCTATTTGATGGAACAAATTACACTTACTGGAAAACACGTATGACTTTCTTTCTTAAGTCTCTAGATTTTGATCTTTGGTCAATAGTCATTGATGGGTATAAGAAACCACCACCTACAGTGGTTGAAGGTATTCTTATGGAAAAGCCGCATGACAAGTACACCGATGCTGAAAAGTAAAGGCTAGTCTTGATGCTCGAGCCATCAATGCACTATTCTGTGCAATTGACAAAACCGAGTTCAACAGAGTTTCAACCTGCAAGACGTCTCACGAAATTTGGAAACTTCTTGAGGTAACCCATGAAGGGACTTCCCAAGTGAAAGAATCCAAAATTAGTAGACTGACTCAGGAATATGAATCTTTTAAGATGAAACCCGGTGAGTCAATTACACAGATGTTTACTCGTTTCCTTGATATAACTAATCCTCTGCAATCTCTTGGTAAAGATTACAGCAATCACGAGAAGATTAGAAAGGTGCTGCGGGCTCTAACAAAGAATTGGAATCCAAAGGCCACAGCAATTATTGAAGGAAACGACCTCACCACAATGTCGTTGGAAACTTTGATGGGCAAGCTCATGACCCATGAACTCGACTTGCAAGATTTTGAAAAAGCAACACCAAAGGAGAAAACCATTGCCTTCAAAGCTCATGCAAGAAAGCCGACATACAATGATTCCGATGAAGAATCCTCAAGTGGTGATGAACAAGCCCTACTTGTGAAGAACTTCAGAAAGTACCTAAAGTTTACAAGCAGAAAGAAGAAAGACGTCCAAGAAAGCAATGAAGATGAAACCATATGCTTTAGATGTAAGAAATCAGGGCATATGAAGAAGGACTGTCCAGCTACCAAGAAGAGCAGTCCATATGACAGATCAAGATCAAGCAGAAAAGCTACAACTGGTCGAAAGTATGCCAACACAAGTATCTGGCATGAAAGCGACGCCAGTGATTTTGAAGAAGAGGATAGACCCTGCGGAAATGCAAATGTCTGTCTTATGGCATTTGACAAGGTATCTTCAAACCCTCTATATGATTTTACTTTCGATGAGTTAGAAAATGCCTTTAGCGATTTACTTGAAGAACACAAAAATGTGCTTGACAAGTATAAGCAATCTCGAAAAGAGATTAAGGCATACACAACCGAGTTAGCTAGACTGTCCAATCTTATTCAAGATATTAAAGAGACGTCTACTACCGGTAACACGGAAGAGATAGCCAAACTCAAGGTAGACTATCATGAGGCTATCCTCACTATTCAAAAGAAAGAAAGAGATTATGGTAAGATGCAAAAACTGTATGACACAGAGAAGAGGATGCACTTAGTAACAGAACAGAGACTCTCAGTTATGACTGCTAAATATGAAGAGTCTATTGCGATTTCTAAAAAGTTAGAAATCAAGTTAGGCAAACAGGAAATGCCTGTGACACAGCCTAATTTTAGTCCTAATGCAAAGCATACACCTAAGAGGACTAAAAACAAAAAAGCATAGAAGAAACACGATTATCATCATGCTTTCACTTATAGGTTCTCCAAGAAACCAAACAAGCATGTGAACACAGTTTCAACCACATCTGGTTCTAAACTGACTTGTACTTATTGTGGTACACACGGACACATATCACAGTATTGTCTTGCAAGAAAGCTTGTTGATAATCATACTTTAATCTGGAGACCTAAAGCTAATCAGCATGGACCCTTCAGAAAATGGGTACCAAAGGATTCATCTACTTGTTTTATAGGTGGACCCTCAACCCTCATGCTAGAAGCAAATGGATCCTCGATAGCGGATGTTCGCGACACATGACTGGTGATGCATCTTTATTCGCTACGCTATCGATGAAGAAAGAAGGATACGTCTCCTTCGGAAATAACTTGAGAGGTGATATTATAGGTAATGGTACTGTAGGTATTTCTCCTTATCCAATAATAAAGGATGTTTGTCTAGTAACTAAATTGAAACATAACCTATTGAGCATAAGTCATTTGGCAGATAATGGTTATGGTATCAATTTTGTGAAAGATAAATGTACCATATATGATATGTCATCTGGTGATCCCGTATATAAGGGGATTAGAGAAGACAATATTTATGTTTTCTTTTTGGAGAATACTAATAATGCAGGAAGGTGCCTAGTAGCCAATCAAGATGAAAGCTGGCTATGGCACATGAGACTAGGACATGCAAACATGGATACTATCTCACGTCTGAACACAAAGAAGTTGGTAAAAGGACTCCCAGAAATTCCATTCAAGAGAGACATGGTATGTGCTGACTGTGAAAAGAACAAAGCACATAGATCTTCTTTTAAATCCATCAACGCTGTAAGTACTTCGAGACCTTTGCAGTTGATTCATATGGATTTATTTGGTCCAAGTAGAGTCGCTAGTCTTGGCGGTAAGCTCTATGCTTTTGTCATTGTTGATGATTTCTCTCGTTTTACATGGGTTTACTTTTTATCAAACAAAAGTGATGCTATTTTTGAATTTCAGATATTTTGTAAAAAGGTACAAAACGAAAAAGGCTTCATGATTACTCGTATCCGAAGTGATCATGGTGGCGAATTCGAAAATTCTGATTTTAAAAAGTTTTGTGATGATAGTGGATATTACCACAAATTTTTTTGTCCTAGAACTCCCTAACAGAATGGTGTTGTGGAGCGGAAGAACCGTACTCTAAGCGAAATGGCTAGAGTCATGCTTAATCAGCATAATCTTCCTAAATATTTTTGGGTAGAAGCTGTTAGTACAGCCTGTCATATTTTAAATAGGGTGTTAATTCGACCTATCTCGAAGAAAACACCATATGAGCTTTGGTTTGGAAGAATTCCAAACATTTCTTATTTTAAAGTTTTTGGTTGTCGCTGTTTCATCCTGAACACCAAGGATAACTTGGGTAAGTTCGACTCCAAAGCAGATGACGGGATATTTCTCGGATATACTGCTAAGAGTAAGGGATATAGAATTTTTAATAAAAGATCTTTGATTGTTGAAGAAAGTATTAATGTTACCTTTGATGAGTTGAATAGTCATAGATCTAGCGACAGTGATGATGAAGATGCACCTACAAAGACAAAGAAGAGTTCTGAGAAAGATCCTACCCAAGAGGCAAGAACTGATAAAAGTTCCGAAGATGCAGGAACTGAGAAGAGCCTTATGAAAGGTATGGCCCAAAGATTCGAATCATTGAGATTCAAACCAGGTCATCCAGAAACTCTCATAATAGGTGATGTATCCAAAGGTGTAAGTACTCGTTCATCTCTTAGAGATTCTGAAGTAGCAGCTAATGTAGCATTTATTTCACAAATAGAACCTAAGAATGTTGATGAGGCTTTTTCTGATGAATTTTGGATTTCTGCCATGCAAGAGGAACTTCAATTTAAGAGAAACCAAGTTTGGGAACTTGTTCCTAAACCTATGGTCAATCGATAATTGGTACCAAATGGGTGTTCCGAAATAAACTTAGTGAAGATGGACAAGTTTTACGCAACAAAGCACGTCTAGTTGCACAAGGTTATAATCAAGAAGAAGAAATTGATTATGATGAGACCTATGCTCCTGTTGCTAGACTAGAAGCCATCCGCATGTTTTGCGCTTTTGCTGTTTTAATGATTTCAAACTTTTTCAAATGGACGTGAAAAGCACATTTTTAAATGGTTATTTGAAAGAAGAGGTTTTCGTGAAACAACCCCCTGGTTTTGAAGATTTTCAAAAACCTGATCATGTTTTCAAGCTTAAAAAGCACTTATGGACTCAAACAAGCACCTCGTGCTTGGTATGAACGCCTAAGCGCCTTCTTACTTGAAAATAGTTTTTCAAAAGGCAAGATTGATACTACTCTTTTTATTAAATCCATGAATAATGATATACTTCTAGTGCAAATTTATGTAGATGACATTATCTTTGGTTCTACTAATGAACAACTCTGTCAAGAATTTGCCAAGTGTATGCAGAGTGAATTTGAGATGAGCATGATGGGAGAGCTGAACTTCTTCCTAGGATTGCAAATCAAACAACACTCGAACGGAACATTCATCAACCAAGCCAAGTACACGAAGGACATACTGAAGAGTACGACTTCGAGAATGTAAAGCCAATTGGGACTCCTGTGGCTACATCTACAAAGCTTGATGCTGATGAAAGTGGCAAACCTGTTGATCAGCGTAAGTATCGAGGTATGATTGGTAGTTTATTATATTTAACTGCTAGTCGCCCTGATATTATGTTTAGTGTTTGCATATGTGCACGATATCAGGCAAACCCTAAGGAATCACATCTTAGTGCCGTTAAGCGTATCTTTCGATACCTTAAAGGAACTTCTACAGTTGGCTTATGGTATCCCAAAACCAATCCTTTGACCTTATAGGTTACTCGATACGGATTTTGCTGGATGCAAAGTGGACCGTAAAAGTACCAGTGGCACATGTCATTTCTTAGGAAAGGCCTTAGTCTCTTGGTTTAGCAAGAAACAAAATTCGGTAGCATTATCAACAACTGAGGCTGAGTATATCGCCGCAGGACGTTGTTGTGCTCAAATTTTGTGGATGAAGCAAACCTTAGAGGACTACAATCTGCACTATACAAATGTTTCTATTTATTGTGATAACACTAGTGCAATTAATTTGACTAAGAACCCTATCTGTCATTCACGCACAAAGCACAAAAAGTTAGACATTATTTTCTACGTGATCATCAACAACACGGGGATATTTGCTTAAATTTATTGATACTGAACATCAACTAGCTGATATTTTCACTAAACCATTGGCTGAAGACCGTTTTAACATCTTGAGACGTGAGCTCGGTATTCTTGAATTCTCGAATTCTTAAAACATATGGTAATTAAAACTGCATTTATAACTTGACAATTTATTATTTAATGAAAATTATTTTTGGGGACAAACTTACAAAGGGTATGTCTGTCACCACGGCTACGGTCGAAGCGAAGCGGTACTTAAGAGTTCCCCGGTGAACCACCGTTAGCTGGGACAACCCCTATAGTTAACCCGAAAATAATAGCAGTTATTTAATAAACCAGTCAAATGTTACTTTTTACAGTCTTTATTTACCTGACTGCTTTGACTGTCTCGGGAATGCAAGTGGCCGAACTCGGCCCGAACTCTGACCGAGTTCGGACCGAATTCGGACCGAGTTCGGTCGGCGCTGTGATGGTTCCAGAACCGAACAGCCGGCCCTAGCACCTATTTATTTCATCCTTTCTTCCACTTTTTCTCCACACCAAAACGTGGAATACTTCCATCTCCTACTAGATATCCTTCCTCCTTCTTTGCAAGGAATCGACAAGTTCAAGTGGGCGATCTTTTTCCTCATGGCTCCGAAACGTCAACGAGGAAATTCTTCTCAAGGTGCTTCCTCCTCATCCGACTACACTCCGGCAAGTCTCTTCAGTCCAGCCAAACCTAGAGATCCCGAGGAATATGATAGCACTTTGTTTCCCGACAAAGACTTCTCCGATCTCTGGTTTGATTCTTTCTCTCTTCGTCGTATTTGTGCTGGAGCCTTCGTCAATTTTACAACTTTCTTTGAATATGCTCCTGTTTTTGATCAACTTGGATTCCGTGACTTTTTCGAGGTCCAAGATAGCATTTACGACAATGCAGTCCGTATGTTTTACTGCAATTTGCAAGTAAAACAAAACAAGAATTTCTATTCCTGTATTGCTGGACAGGAATTAGAATTTAGCGCCACCGATATCAGTGAATATTTTCACATTTCTGATCTTGGTGATGCACTTGTTGATATCCACCATGTTCAATTCCCTGCCGATGTCACTTTAGCTTCCTTTAGGGAATTGATTTGTCACCCTACTCCTCCTCCCCGGAGAATCTTTTCTAGACATCTAAACCAAACTTTTTACGAGCTTCATCGTATGATTTTCTCGGCCCTTCTTCCGAAGAAAGGCTCTACCGATGAAGTTACATTTTTGGAACTTTCTGCTCTTTATCATATTCATTTTGGAATTCCTTTCTCCGTTCCAAAAACCATGATGTCTTGGATGCTCAGCTGCAAGAATGCAGGTAGGAACTTAGTCTTTCCTATGCACCTTGCTAGTATTTTTTCGACGTTTTGAGATTGATCTTGAAACGTGTGCCATTTCTCTCCACCTGTTGAGTTGACCCGCTCTCGTCGGTTTCTTCAACCTCCTGGTGCGCTCCTGCTGTCCCAGCTGCTGATGCTGAGGCCCCTCCAGCTGATGCTCATCCTGCTCCGGCCCCTGCCCCAGGACTTGATCAGGCATTCTACCAGCGATTTGATGATTTCGTTGCCGTTTCCACGCAACGTTATCAGGACTCCGAGTTCAGGCACATTTCTCAGGCCCAGGTGCTGAGAAACAGTATTGCCGATCTCTACTACAGCCTGGTTCAGGATCCAGTCCGTCCACTCACTATCCTTCCACACCCGGCTTTCCCTGGTCCTCGTTTTACTGATGAGGTCACTTTTCAGTATTTCGATCCGACCACTGCCTATTTCCCTCATGATCTCCCGGTGCGGACGACCCAGTATTGTGATATGGATTCAGCCATGGGATAGTGGATTTAGTTTTGATTTAGTTGATGCAGTTTGTAGTAGTTTTTTTTTTCCTGTCTAAACTGTTTCAGTTAGACTTTATCCGTTGTACTTTTTGGATCATTAGTGGAACCTCTATGTTATTTCAGTTTATTATAGTTCATTTTATTCCAGTTGTCTATGCTGTGATTACTTCTTTTTACTTCACTTTGTCGTGTTTATTCTATTGTTGGCTTCATGATTTACGGGGGAGCCTATTCATTTTACTACTTGACAAAGGGGGAGAAAAAGAGTATACCAAACGCATATCCAAAACAAAAACAATTCCATTTTTTCAGGTATTTTTGTTATTTTGTTCTATTTAATATAAATATATTTGGTATAGACTCAAGTTTGTCAATTATCAAAATGGGGGAGATTGTTGGGCCATTCCACGGTCACACCCGATTTCGATAATCAACATATACTTTAGTCAATACACAAAATATAGAAAATGCTGCTAACTATTTCAGGATGCATGAAATCATATTCAACGGACGATGTACTGCATAAATCAAAGCGTCAAAGTCATCAAAATCTTCTGAAGACTCTTTTCTACTTTTATTCTGTATTTTACATTTATTGAGTCTAGGAATTACTTTGTGAAATCAATTATGGTCATACTGGCTTAGGGTTAAAATTGTTCTCCTTTCTAAAATCCTATTTTACCCTTTCCTATTTCGGTTACAAATATTTCAAAAACATATTTCGAAAATATTCTTTTCAAATGATTTTACAAATAACCAAAAACCAGTTTGAAAACTGTTTTTACAAAAGATTTTTAAAATATCTCCTGACAGAACTCATAGCCGAGTTCGGCCCGAGTTCGGTCCGAACTCTGACCGAGTTCGGTCAGTTTGTATTCAAACTTCAGTTGCCTCCAAATCTGCGAGCAACGTCTATTTTGCGAGATATTTGCACCCGAACTCTGCCCGAGTTCTGCCCGAGTTCGGTTGGTGAAAACACCTATAAATAGAGAAGAACTTTTCACTTCAAATCATCAATTAATTCTTCATCTTCTCTTCTCTACTATTCAAGTGTTTTCTAAACGATCTAAGATTTTCAAATCTCACCTACACATCTCTTAGCCAAAAGCCAGTACTATCAGAGTTGATTTAGAGTCTTTTGGTACTCAAAGTTGTAAGAGGTCGTTCAAGTTTCAACAACTTTTCTGTTGTGGAGCCGGTCGTGCGCTCGCCTCCAAGCACGGTGTGTGAAGCCGGTCGTGCGCTTGTCACCAAGCACGGTGTTGTAAGAGATTGCAAGCTCTCAGTTAAAGCTTGTGCCATAGTGGATTAACATCGAGCAAGAGTACTCGAGACTGGATTAGTCCTCTCAGAGGGATACCAGTATACATCGCTGTGTCATTGAGTTTGATTCTCCTATCTTTATTTACTGTCTCTTACATATCTGCCATAAGTTAATTTTTTTTTGGTGATTATATTTCCGCTGCACACACGCACTCTATTCACCCTCCCCTCTAGAGGTGCTCAACGATCCTACACGCTCTTTAGTGCAGCGCAGTATAACTCATACGCTGCCTTGAAGAGGAGTCGTATGGACCTCATACGCTGCCTTGATGAGGAGTCATATGAAGTACATACGCTGCCTTGAAGAGGAGTCGTATGGACCTCATACGCTGCCTTGATGAGGAGTCGTATGGAGTACATACGCTGCCTTAAAGAGGAGTCGTATGGAGTACATACGCTGCCTTTTGGAGACGTATGTCTTGCATACGCTAACTTGGGTGAAAGGATCGTATGGAGTACATACGCTGCCTTTTGGGACGTATGTCTTGCATACG